>JABASI010000519.1:0-37386 GCA_019776505.1 Tomocerus nigrus | reverse complement strand
ATAGAGTAATTATTCATAGATACTATAGAGATTTTACCATTTCAAAACTGCTTAATATTGCCCATCTTTCTCTGGGAACTGTGATGACTTCAACCTAACGCTATTGGATTTAGAAGCCATTGTGTATGCTGTTGTACAAAATGCGTTAACATTTGAGAGTAGTGATCATGAACTATTTTCACTTAGTAGCAGAAGCAAATATTTAAATTACAGTATTACATTACTGGATGTTGGTAAGTAACTACAATTTTAAGCGAGTGTTTAGGTGTAGGTAACAATATTATAGTCATAAATCTTAGGAGTACATCTAAGAAAAACTACAACTAAAAGATAAGGATAGTGCAGTTGGTACGCAGTATGTATATAAGCACTAACATGCTATACATTAGACGTACAGTTATCATTGTGAGATCAGGTAGTGATTTTATTGTGTCAATGTTAAATTAGTACATAGATGGGTGAATAAATATTTGTTTGCAATGTAAACATCTACAATTTTGCAATTACTCTTAGCGTCACTTACATATGCTGAACTAATCTCTTACTTGTAATTCCAACAGTAAAGGACTTCCATGAAAAGTACCTTATGCATAGCTAGGTTGCAAGTGTTCGGCATATGGCCTAGGTATGTCAAGTTAGTAAAGTATGTTATGAACAGAGATTATTGCACTGTGAGAAGTGCAGAAGAGGTTACATCAACTTCACTTGCAGCGAACTAAGTAGTTATGTAGTGCCAATGTCAACAATATTTGTGACACTATTCCGTGAACTGTTAAATGTTCAAAGGACTCGGTAAAGTTGGTCAGAGAGTGTGAGCTCTACGGATTTACAATATTGAATTACGTATTCCATAAAGAAGGCGTGGATATAAGCAAATATTTATGCACGGGTTTAGTTTTGGATAACCCTTGTGGTGGTGTGTCTATTTGTCCTTGTCGATTTCAGTTGCTAATTTAAGGCAAAATAATTGCAATTCAATAACCATGCTACTACCATGCATTTAAGTGCTTATTCAAAAGCAAATTACTACGCTTCCATTAATGCATAGTTTAATCTGTAAATAGTGAAGGATGTAGAGCAAAAACTACGAAACTTTGTCGGAAATATAGATCATAGACTCAAATTGCACCCATAAAAGTTTTGCGGCACAACTCTACCCCTTTTAGTACCTCCATATGCGTATAATATTTGTATTACGATCCTTTGCTCGAGATTTATGCTGTTCCCATTTAAACTTCAATACGAAACTATGCAAAGTGATATCCCTGAACAAAATTCCATAATAGTTTGTTTATTAACTTTCCACTGGTACCTACAAGACATAATATAAATAAGTTAGCAATTTGTTTACTGGGATTTTTTTGGGATAAAATGTGAATTAGAATTGCCTATGCAGAATCCTTATCGTGATTGCTGCATTAATTTATTTTGTAGAATTAGTGTCGCTAAATCATAGTTTAAGTCTATTTTAAGTTCTTAAATAATACCAGCAATTTCAATAAACCTGTAATTACAATAAGAAATATATAATGGAACGTTTAGTAATGGTTTAAATACAATTTCGGACTAAAAGTAGTTACAACATATAACAGAATTTATGTTTTTTAGTCTTCACTTTATAAAGTGTTGCAAGGAATGCATACAATATAGCTATTTCCTTACTGACGCGACGTGACTAAATGCTTAATATCCGTTATGTAACATTTGAAAGGTAAGATCGTAACTGCAGTAGTGCAATTTTACGCGATGTCATGATTGATTAGAAATTCAACTACCTTTACATTGTATTTAAAGTTTTATTTTGCTGTATTACGCTGTATCAAATGGAACCAAAATGTTTTCCGTAAGGTATTTCGTAATTACCTACTGCAAAAATTGTATGTTGATCGTAAAATCAGATGTGAATGGATAACAAAGTTTTAGATGTGAATCTACACTTGAATTTTTAGTGGAGATCCTACAGAGATTTGAAATACTTTCTAACTACATCGATATACGACTGCCAATGATACCAAGGTTTTATATAGATTACTTGATGCAATGTGCAATGGCCTACCAATTTGTAGGTACTTAATAACAATAACTGACTCCATTTATATGTCCTTCATGTACTTAATTGTCTCTCTTTTGTTGAGCTGAACGATTTAGATGTATAAACATACTATAGGTAAGTAGCTACGCATATGTTAACAATTTTAGTCTAGGAGGATAGGAAGGCAAACAAGTTGCAGTCTTTTGTTCGCAGTCAAATATTTAGAGAAGGAGAAAGGATTCCTGTAATGATTTACACTTGTTCTTGACAAGTTCAGATCTCTTGTTAATCACTCACATTTAGTAGATAATTAATTATCAAATAATCTTGCATGAATATAAGATTACCATTCTGTTCCTTGTGAATTATATACTTACGAAATCAATTTCAGAAGTTTTTTTACACCGATTTAATTTAAAATATCATGCACAACTACAACTGTCACAGTCACAGTGTCTCTAACCTTTAGTGTGCTTAAATAGTAATTAATTATTTAAGAGAGCACTTCTCGGAGTTATCAGGGTAAACAGCATCGACCAATTCTTTTCGAGTTTCGACGATTGATCATTTTGGAAAGGCCGACAGTGTCAGCTTTATGCAACGATATTTTGACAAGTGTAATCGTCATATTTCGTCACATTGTCACAGTCATTCTAATGTTTTAAATATATATGTGTATATACTTTAGTATCTGACTGTATACCACCTATAGGTAAATAGCGAAATACTCGTAGTAAAGTTATATAGGTAGTTTCATTGTAAACAACACAATAAAAAATAAATGGAAACTATCATACAAGATAACAACAAACAAATAAATGTTTTGTTCCTATGTTCTCCTTGGTTAAACTTAACAATAACATAACGTCATTATTCTTGAGGTAAGCTATTCCACACGTAATGTTGAGACATCTATTCAAACTCGTATGGATATAGTTTATTTATTTAGAAAATTGCTATTGCTTCCCTATCCTTTCATTTTTTACCTTTGCTATGTTAGCTTTGATATAATATTATTTATGCAGTAGTCTGCAGTGTTATAAGTATACAATATGTAGAATGTTGGTCATACGATATTGGATTGTACTAATAGGAGATTATACAATAATTAACTATAAATCCCGAGGTTATTGATCATAGTTGCTGCAAGTCAAGTGTAAATTACATTATTGTCAAACAAAGGAATGGCTACCTTTTCATCACTATTAAATAGACCTAACAATGTGTCAATATTGCATTATTACAAGTACCTACTCGTATAATAGTGAAATAGACAATGACAAATGACTGGGGTATTGTGAGCACAAATTCGATATATACGTTGCCAACCTATAATTCATAGTTTTTTCTCCAATTGATGATTAATTATTGCCGTCCGTTACTTACTGCACGACCTTGCCTACCAGGCATCCGGTCTGTGGCTGTGATGCACGAAAAATGCATTATAAAAGCAAAAAAGTCGAAGACCACCGACGAAGCCAAAGACTTGGGATTAGTATAACGGTTTGCGTTTTGGCTTACGTGCTCGTGCCACCCCGACTCAGCTAACACGTAAAAAGTTGTAGTATTTCTGAGAGAAAATAGTCAAATAATTTATTACTCACTGTTGAAGTTTCCCCTTGATTGCTATAAGGAGATGGTTAGTAATCAAGCAATGAATATTAGGTTATAAAAAGCCATTAATTAAAGTCTTATTTTTATGTAGCATACCAAAAAGATGATTTCGTGCATGTATTGATAATGGACAAAGGAAATCTACATAAATATGTTATTACACAGTGTAAGGAGTAGCATACGTAAACGAAGTAAGGATTATTATTCAGAAATATTAACTTTACTCATGATACTACCTACCTGCATTGCAGCTCATGAACATCATAACTGTGTAGCTCTAATTGGTACCTTCTATTTACGTAATTCTTATAAAAACTTTCATACAAAGAAATATAATTTGAAGTTGATCTGAATTTTATACTACTCGGTAACGAAATGACATTGCGTCATCGATGTGTTGATACCAACAAAATATATGCCAATCAGATGAATATAATGCAGGTACGTAAATGGAAATATGGTAAATATGATGAATTTACCTAATGGTAATAATAGGTGCAGCACACAACTAGGTATTGAGGATGTTCTTAAGGATCTTAGAAGTTCGTCTTAGAATTTAATTTTCTCATAGTTAATGGCTCAGTGGTTAATGCAGTTCCATGGCAGTAGTTTTAGTATTCATGGTGTATCTTTGTGGAGAAGAAAGCAAGGGAAAGAAAGTGACTTTCGAGTGTTTGTATCACTGTAACACAGGGCGCACCGTATTCAAGGGTGAGATGTAGCAATAAGATCAGATTCATTTAATTTCCAGGCAGCTCGATTGATGAGCCTCCATGGACTTATAAAGAATTAGATTGGATGTTGAATTGGTCGAAAAGTTTCCATTCTAAGAAGTTTCCGTTGTACTTTGTACACAACTAAAAGTATGAAAGAACGTTCAGATAAATCTTTTACGAAGAATGGCAAAAAAACTTTTGGAAATATCAGTTAGTTACTTACGTGGTTCCACAAGCACTGTTTTTACGGCATCGTGCCTAAACTCTCTGTTTTATTCGAATTCGTATTTTTATCAATGCGCAGCATTAGTTTGTGGCTATTGATTTTAGAAAGTAATTCTTCTTGCAGTTAAAAATTCAGATCAATTGAAAATATTGCTGAAGATATCAACAACGTGCATATGGTTCGCATAAAATCTATCTTTCGATTATAGAAATGTTTATTTAGGTAATTGTTTATGTAAATATCACAAATGGAGTGCCTAGACGATTTACTTACAAAATGTTAAATATGCTACGGTAATGTAATGAGTAACTAGTAGTAGAATGTATTAAAATCTGCCACTTATACGACGCTACTTACTGCATACAACATTCATGGAAGGAAGTGCCAATATCACAATGTGAAACCGGTTGTGTGAGTCTTCTCCACGGTTAAAATTGTCAGCATAAGATAGTAAATTCTCTTGAATTTCCATCTAAAAAGTCTTTGGTTCCTAGCTGCAGACTGGAAATTTACAGTTACATGTTAAAGAGATTGCTCAGATGTCTAATGCGTGTAATCTCTTCAGCTTGTTACATGAGTTATGAGTCCCGTGCCCGTGCTTAAAAAATCTTTAAATCGTCAAGACGAGTACTAAATAAATCAAACGATTGTAGTCAATACCAAATAGTAAGGTGTCTTACCTACTTCCTTTGAAGGGCCCTATTCTTTCATACTCGTTCATTATTACTCTACATTAAATACTTAACGCAAGCCAAAATACGAACCATAACCAAGCCCAACTTACTACCATAACTTTTGTTTACATGCATAATTATTATTATAAGTAAGATGTAATACGTAACAACGAAACAATTACGTATACAAGTAAAATCTTGGTGAAATGTGCTAGTATTCATATAACCCCGTCATAATATTATTTATCAAATGCTGCTTGTACCGTTGACTGCCAATTTTATCAATGGTTCTGAGGAAAGCTTAGCTGTCCTACAATTGACACTGATTCGAGTGAGTTAAGTGTAGTTCAAGAGACGAATCTAGGAAATGATCTAATATCTTTGATTCCGAGAAAATCTGGTGAGTTCTTTCTTATGTTAGTATCGGGACGATACTGCATACTGCTGTTGGAATACTCCGTCCGCGTCTGTCTCATTTGCCTCTATCGATATAGACAGTTTTATAAAATTGTGTTGGCAAAAGTCAACGCTTATGAAAATACTAAGATGAAGCTTGGGGATCTAAATTGGACTACCTCTTCCCCTTCGTGGAGGGGAATGGGTTAAACAAGTTTGCATAATAACTTTTGACATGGACAAAATTCTGTTTTTAAATTCTGTTTTTAGAATTCAATAGACAAAAATCCCATTCAAGTCGGTGTAGTCACCATAAACAAAATAACTTTTAACTGTTTCAACTTTTTTGAATTTACAGTTCAATATTTTAATCATCGCCGTATAAGGAATAAGGTTCTGATACTATTTACATCTGTTTTTCTACGGTTTATATTCATTCCTGTTTTGAATCCCTAGACATTTTTAGCTGAGGAAGGATACAACAAAATATTAGATCTATTTATATCCAAAGTGACTCTTTTTCGACGACATATCGTAAACTAACGTGTCTCCCAAAGAAAGTAAGAAGAGAGCCAGGAAGGAGGCTTGATAGCTGAACAAAATCTAAAATCTTCTTCTGCGTACATGACACTGTACGTGAAAGGACATGCACTACAACGTGCACAGTTTAATATCTGTTTGTGTTTACTAGGAGCATTGGTATAGAGTGAAGAAATATCTTTTGAGGAATTTAATGTAGGATAAAGATGTAATATATCATATAATGATGCTTTGGATTCATAGAAAGGAAGAATAAAAGTGGGCTATAGTGAAATAGCATTATGTAAGTGGTGGAGACGGAGAGTATGACTTGAGGCTAGGAAGATCGAGCCTGTTCGGCCGAGTCAAGTCTCCAGTAGTGAGTTGTGAGAAATGCAGTGGAGCATCCTGGCCCGGTTCACTATATATTTTCGATGGGGATGTAGGGACATGAAAGTCCCACACAGACTCCCAGACTCAGCCTAGCCACCCTTATACACAAAGAACAGTGTTGAGCATATCAGAGCCATAAATCCTGCAACTGTTCAACCATCCAATATAAATCATGAGCACCACTAGCACCAGACTAAACGTACAAAAAACTATAACTCCATTTAAGGTCATATTACTGCACGAGATGTACATACGGACTTTCCCTGCACTCCCTCTCCTCTTACACAATTCCTTGTCCTTTACTAATGTCTGCTAAATATTTTCTTGACCTACATTTAAATGGACTAATTAAGTAACTACAGTTAACAATGCACTTATTTATTGAGCCATTTAATTATTAACTCCGAGATTCAGTTATTTGTGCCAATAAGAAATTAACTAGAATATTAAAGGGTGCTTAGTCGTGCCAAAATATTTCTATTCTTGCTCTACATCATTCATTAAATTATTACATGTAGTTATGTACATAAATTAAGTTTTATGGTTTCAGCATTACATTAATTGCCTATTAAGCTTTAGTTCCGTCGAACTTGGTGTATTTCCTTATTTCCTACAGGAATTTTATTGTTTTGCTTACACTCTGGATTCTTGCATAATATTTACTAACCTGAGCACATGTTTAATACGTGTGTGGGTGTGTAATAAGCAGGAAAAACAAACGGATCAATGAATTGAGCTAAAGGTGCTTTTAAGGAGTCACGTTTAAATTTTCATCTCAGCCTAGCATGGATTCACAACTTGCTGCATGCCAGAAAACAATCTGAAAATAATTTGCGATACTCTGAGAAGCTGTGTAGATGTTATTACTGATTTCATTTTTATGAAATTCGCTGAAGCTTTTACTGTTATCCTAAGTCCAAAGGGCTTTTAGGAAAAGAATAACGCAATAGGATACTTTCTGATGCCATATTTGAATTTATCTGTCTAGTGCGCAAAATAAGGATGTATTTATTGCGATATTACCTTGCATATACGTTGCTCGTCCTTAGTTAGATAGAGTTAGGAGGAGGACGTGTATCATTGTGTTTGGCTTATGATAAGTAAAAGTAGTAGTATGGAGAGGTTCTGGATGCAGATGTGATGCAATGCATTAGTATCCGTAGACACGATCAGAAAACACAAATAATGTAAATATTAGACAGAAGGCAATAGTAAAAGGGAAGTAATGCTGATACTAATATATAAAAATAATATGCAAGTAGGGAAAGAGAGTCATAGATCTTTTTCAGTGCATCAGATAGAAACTATAAAGCATCTTCGCCTTGGCAGCCTCCTACACTTTCCGGCGACTGTAAAAGCTATCTCTCCATTTACTCACTTAGAGAGAGAGAGAGAGAGGAGAAAGAAATGGTATATGAAAAGATATTAGAGGAATAGTTGGACACATATGAGGAGAGTTGCATGCATTGGTTTAGTGGATGCTGTGGCACTATTTATAAAATATGATATGAGGGAAGTGGCAGAAGAGTCGGTGAGTCTGGACTAGGAAATAATACAGTATTTTACTATCTAGCCTCTTCTTGCAAGGAAATAATAGTATTTTCAGATTGAGAGCCTGGAGAAAGCAATGCCATATATAAATGGCATTTTACACCTTTTGCATTTTGGCTCATGGTCTCTGATATAAAATGTTTATTTCGCCTCTCACTGCACCAAATACAATCACATTTCATCTCACTCAACTCAGTGGCTTGGCTTTCTCCATTTCTCCATCTTGGAAATATATACTTTATTTCTCTGGTGCGTTGTTCTTGTGCTTACGTTAAAGTAAACATTAAAGTACCTAGCTAAAGAACACTCTATCTCCCTCCCTCTATAAATAGTGCAATAATAGAAAAACAAGGAAACTAGAAATTTTAGATTTATATATACTCCAGAGAGATAGAAACACATCATTTCGCAGATAAGTGAGTAAAATGAAGACACGGGCGAGTGTGCTATCTTACACATGTCTCACTATTGAAGAGCATGTTCCTCTTCGTATCTCCTTTACATGTATCTTTATAAATGCAACCTATTTCAGATGTAATAATGTCGCTTTTAAGGCTCCCTACCTACTACCTACCACAAGTTGTTTTAACTTTGCATTTCTCTAATGTAAATAGTATCACTACATCCTAGCACCACTCCTCCTTCTATAAATACATCACGAACCTATTCCTACTTGACTACCAACTAGAACACTCTCTTGTCTTGACTTCTACCATCAGATACACACTTTCTCCTATATCAATCTTTCCAACAGAGAATTTTCAACTTATTACGTCTAATACAATTTCATATAGCTCACTCTCTCAACCCACAAACTGTTAAACTACAAAAAGCACCTATAGTACAATATAGCTGACTTTTGATAGGCTAATAGCGTTTTTGATAGTAAGTGCGTTGGTAGTAGCTGTCTATTTGATGGTGTGTGTGAGCCAAACTTCGTAAAGCGTTGGAATTGAAGAGTACCGAGTACCTACTCCTTTTAGTATAGAGAGAGAGTGAGAGAGAAAGAAAAAGAGTAGCGCGGTGCAGTGCATTACATTACCTATGCGGAATAAAAGAGAAAGAGAGCTAAAAGGTAAGTAGACATCTAAAGCAACTGGAGAGATTCCACCACATATATTTTATTCAATGACTGACATAACCGGAAATAAATTGAGTTTTTATGCGCTCCTTGCATTCTAGCGTTGAGCATATCAAAAGCAGTCAATGTATCTCTCTAGCAAGGAGCTTTAAAGTAAAAGCCTCACTTCAACTAAAGACATCTTAAAGCAGTAGATAGCTACCTACTTAGGTACACATTGTATCTACCTACCTACCTACTACCTACCTACCTACCTTCCTACAAGAGATCTCCTGAAAGCTTTTACGTCATCTCAATGCTCTTCACTCTAATCCAATGCATAAACCTCCTCTGACTCTCCCCGCTCCCTTTACTCTCTCAACGGATATATTTATCAGAAATGAAAACCAGAAAGAAATAAAATATTCCTTGTGACATTTCAAAGGCAAGGCTACGTTAGCTAAACCATGTCTCACTCCCTCTCAACACATTCTCATCCTCCTCCTACTTCTCAACCTCACACTATATTTCATTAGGACGCTCTACATCACTGCACCAATTATTGACTCGAATAATAAATCTCATCAGCTAGTCATCCAATGTGCTTACAATAAGCAAGCAACCAATTTAGCATGTGCACGTGTGCCACAGACATCCTTTCAATGTTGATATTCTGTGATTTTATGCAAAATGACAATCTACTAACAGACTGTTGACATAAGCACACGCATATTCATACATACTTACAAAGTTGAATGTGCTCTTGGGAGATGCATTTAAACGGCACTGATGTAATCATCGTCTGTTTAGAATTTGTCGGTTCCTATAATATTATAACCCTAGTAGTGCCTACTTGTGTAGTAGAAATGAAAGTTTGGCTATAAAGACTTGTAGACAGGTAGGTATACTTTTGCTACAGCCATTACTGCCACTCTTATTTATTACCAAAGTTGATATACATTTTATATCAGACAACTTGTGCGAAGAAATCTGTCTGCATAAATGTTGAAGTGAGTTCCGGACTGGAAATGCGTACTCTTGTCGATATCGAAGATATATTACACTTACATGTCGGAAAGCCTGCATTTACGTTCTCTATTTACTAATATGAGTAATTTTAATGCTGTCAAATTGACAGCCATTTCCCGTTCTACAAATACTATTACATAGCAACTCCTGTAGTTGTAGTTTACAATATTTTGAAGGTTTTGTGTATTTAAACGTAGACACAATATTATTGCTACAAAATTGAAACTATTATTTCAATACACAAACCAATAATTAAAGTATGATAGAAAGCGAACCTATTTATCCAGTGTTTCATTCAATGTTGATATGTGCTTGTATATTTGTTATTGCCGTATCATTACTTTCTTTCCGTTTGCAAATAAAGCACCAAGTAGGTAAGTATAGTTACTTCTGCTAAACTGTAATATTGCTTAATTTTGTACATGTATGGGTGGCAGTAGGTAAGGTAAAGGATGGGAAGTGTGTTCAGCATTATTAATGCATGGGTGGTTTTCTTTGTAATGTGTAACCCGCAACCCACATATTACAGCATATATGCTACCAGTATCACAAAAGTGCTTATTTTCTTAGAATGTCTGAGTAGGGATCGACAGTGTCATCATCCGTGGTTAAATAGCGTATGTAGCTAATGGAAAATTATATAGAAAATACTTTGGTGATACTAAATACGGTTCAGTATCTACTACATGCTACTACTACACATCCTGCATGCTATATAATATTTACACAGGCATCCACAAGTTACTAACAGTACCTAAATATTAAGCATGAAAGACCTTTCAGAATAGAAAATATAAGGGACAAGGAAAGTTTAATAAATCACATGATGAGGTAAAACATATTTGGATACACAAGCTGCTCGTATCATATAAATGTAGATTGCCCTGTCGGCAAATGCCTTTGATTTCTTAAAATGACATGAAAAGACAAACTGTCGGCAAAAGTTTTCGGAAGTTGAGTCGTTTCAAACCGGAATTTAGTTTGGAAACCGTAGGAAAACCAAACATTGTGGAAACCGGAAGAAACAATGTTTTTGTGTTGAACTGGCTTTTTAGTTAAGGAGCAATTTAGTAACAGTTTTACCTGCTCTACTTTACATATCACCTAACTATTAAATTAATGGGTCTCTTTGATAAAAATGAATTGACACAGGTGAAACTTTGGATTTCCTGTGAAGAAACTAACTGATTAATTGCATTCCTTGAATCCTTCTGTTACATTCTTATAATAAGCCGTTGATTGAATATTCATGAAACTTTTCCTATTTTTCAATTTGCATAATAATTAGATATTAATTATTTACGCATACCAAAAAATAAGTGTGTAAAATTACATGGATATCAAAGTGAAGACTGTACCTGTTTCATTGCGAGAAATTAGGAGCAATATTCATTTCTGACTAGTACATCAAGCGTATACCTACGTATAATTTTGAACCCTCTGCTGATAGAGAGAAAGATATTTCATTCCATGAATCATGACGCATGGGCTAATGTATACAACGTAACTTGATATGTTCATGAAAAACCAAAACTCGAAAGATACATAAAGAGTAAAGAGTAACATGAAAGTAATGCAAAAATTTTTTGCGCTATCCATGAGCGATAACAAGAATTTACCTCTTCTTTGCATGCACGCAGCACTATATAAATAACGCTAAAAGGAATTCATTAAGGATTATATAGAGCAAGGCTTGTAGAATTATTTTACTTTATTTGTACATAAGAGAGAAAATAAAAGCTTTGGAAATTGAAAGCCCTTCTTTCATGTATGCGCGTAGCTCTCATAGTAAGCTAAAGTTTCTTGAAAACAGGATCCAACACAAGACTCAATTCACTTTTTATAGTCTTGGATTGCTTTGCTTACTCCTTGCCGAAATCGAATCGGAAGACTATTGAAATCATGCCAAAAATTATACATTGAATTGGCTTGCTGAAACGCAGCTAAAGATAAGTTAGCTCCCTACGTGGAAGAGACGAAATTCAAGATGCATAGGCAAATGAATATTCTTGCCTTACTTTAGCTTCCGTAGTGGGACACTAGTTTCGTTTGAATACAGATGATTTATAACACATAATATATTACACTCGTACATACACTACCGTTCGTTTCACGATAGATGTCAATTGGCTTATACACAGGCTTTTCAAGTTGAGCCTTCTAATAAAACATATCAAGATATGGCGTTGTTACAACCCCCCAAAAAAGTTAGCTGGAGCAAAATGCTACGTAATAGTGTAAGAACTGAAAAGGAATTTTGTATTAACATCTACACCACTGTACATGAAACTACAACCCGGGTTTCTAATTGTCTTCATTTCTTATTTTATGAATCGATACCACTTATTGACTTACAATTACAACTACAATAATAATTATAAATATAATTTTATGCAATATTTTGGAACGAAGGGAATACTATCGATCTGTTACATAATGAAAGTACAACCTAAAAAGTTGATGCTTGATATTTGAACTGATGGGTACACCTGCTTAAGACACAAATCCAGTATTGAAATATATCCCTCTGCACAAAATATGATTTTGTTGGTGAAAGATTGGCATTTACTAAAAGTTTCTTTGTGGCAGTTTTATTATAGTAGTAGCGTAGCAACTTAAAAATTTCCTAAGTTGAAGAAACCCTTTTTGACGATGTTTTATAAACTCGAGTGCTTTCAAAAATATTTTCAGACTATGAGCCATTTTGAATTTGAACTACGGCGCTTATCGATGAACATCTAATAAAGCAAGAGAGGAATTTATTCAAGATTCATGTTGCATTGAACTTTGAGGAGTTGTTAGCGTAGGTACTATTTGTATACTATACCATAACCATATCAAAGTAGCAACAATAAAGAGAAAATTCGATGACTTTTGTGTCTTGTCCAATATTTCATCTTTACTTTAGAGGAACACAAACATTGAACGGAGCTTGCTTGGTACTCGCGAAAGTGGTTTTAGACGTAAGTTGAACTTGAGAGAAAATCTGTTTTACTGACAATATATTTTCGCATAATATGCAAAAATGAAGGTAAAGTAGGTAAAGTAGGTAGTCGTTTGAGTAGGTATACAACTGTGCTACTATATAGACCCTTCCTCTTTCTCAACATGACTTGCGAACAAATTCCAATTGAATGGGACGCAACAGAAAGAATTGAATCACTCTGTCAGTAAACAGAAAATGGAATTTTATAGAAGGCAAGATAGATAGTAGTAGAAGAAATGATAAAATAATGTAGAAACGCACGTTGCGATTGCATGCACGATTTGATGGATGTTATGTAAGGCTGATATTATATGCGTGGGCAAAACCACATTATAAATGTTGACGCGAACGCGAGCTACTTTTGTGTATTTGTTCTGACAGATATGTAGGTACTAAACAATAGTTTCGTCGCCCTTACTTTAAGAAAGGAAATGAAAATGAAGGAGATCTAAGAGTAAGTCGAAACTGGGAAATCTGTTTGGCTTTCCCTCTTCATAGATTCTATTTTAAATTTCTCTTTGATCTTTTCGAGGCAAAGATGCTGTTTCCAACTAATTGACCACATTCTGCGCAAATAAGTAGGTATATACCTGTCTGTGTCTATGCCCTAAAACAACAAGCCGATTAGAGTGTGTTGATGATCTCATTGGATCTCTGACTATTTTGATGTAAACAGTTAAATAAATGAACAAACAGTTGCATATACCTTATAGTAGTATGCATACAGTTGTTGTATGGAACTTTGACTTAACATAACACTTAGCATGTGGAGGAAGTCTGTACTACTACACTGAAATCCTATCTATTTTTCAGACGAGTAAACCTGGAAATCAAAGAAATTCATTTTATTCCTGCAATGTGACACAGAAGCCTTTTTTGTATTTTATACACCTTTGATATACGAACTTGGGATATATTTACTCACGGAGCACTAAACAACGAGCACGTTCATCTGCCAGAAGAGGAATGTGTCACACTCTGAGCTATTTGCTTCTCTACTTGCTTTTTTTTTGCAGTACCTACTTACTACTATGCGTAGTGCATGACATTAGGTATGTATAAAGAGTGCAGAATTTGCAATAGCTCAAAAGGCGTAAAAAATTTGGGACGCTACACAGTGTACATGAATAAGACGGCTTGCACGTGCCTTGAAGTCCCATCGACAGTTTTTTTTCCAGTTTTCCATTTCCTAATCCATCAATCTAGAAAATCTGCAACCTTTGAAAGGTCCCTTTCTTCTTCCTCTTCACTTGTGCAACTTATAACGACTTACACGTCTTCAATGTGAATATGCATCCGAGAATTTAGAGATGAATGCATAAAGTTAGAAGAACAAGAAATATCTTCTAGCTATTTATTTTCTACATTATTTGATGTAGCTCTTATGTAACACTAGAAGATCACATATTTATTAGAATTCAGTTGGTTTATAGAGTTGTGACGTAGTTGCACAGCATGGCTACTTGTGTAATAGTAGTTATTGGTAGACAATAAATCCAAGTTTATTCGTCGTCTTTTAGGAAATCAGAAAAGCGATCTATTTCCAAAGTTGTACTAAATTAGGACATTGCACCCAATTTGGAGTTGTCTAGAAATTGTGGACCAAGTTCCATCCGTGCATCCGACATTATATAGCAGAATTTTAGCAAAAACATGTCGCGGCCCGGCATAGTTTCTCTCCTTATATAGTTCCTCTGCTTAATTGAAAGTTTAAATAAGTAGGAAGCAGTTTGTTTTGGGAAGAAGGACGAGACAAGAAACTTGGGACGACATAAGTCGTTTTCTAGCCAATGCAACTAAACTAAAGTAGGTTGCCTGAAGTTAACTAATAAGTAAAGCGAAATTGGACAATTCGCATTGCGAGCAGAACAGACGACTCGTGTTAAGCAGTTCGTTTGGAAGAAGTTAATGCCTTTGCATTTAACATCTTAGCCATTTCCTTCCCGTCCTTCCATCTCTATCCCATTCTTGAGATTAAACACATCGTTACCTAACCTATTACTTACCAAACAACTTTTCTCCTTAAGCCTAACTGTGAATCTGCAATTACTAACCGTTTTTTGATGTCCTCCATCTTTATTCAATCCCCATTCACTTCCTATAATTGATAATTGTCAATATTGACAAGTACAGCAAAACATTTGCTGATAGTATGCAAATGGTTTTTTAATGTGTAACACAATACAATACATACACAATTTTAGATTTCGTATATCAACATTGCATCGATCGAAGGCATGGGTTTTAGTATATTGTAAGTATTTTTATTTGTACAAAGTACTTAGAATGCTCACTTATGTCGCAAATAAATCCTAAAATAGAAAGTCTTGCAAAATATTTTGTTGCATCTGCTTAGAAAAAAATCTGCTTGTATACTTAGGAACGAAAAAAAAAGTCGCCAGCAACCAAACCAATTTATAGAGATTCCTAGAGCCACCATTATCATTATATAACAAGTAAGCAGTAGCTTTTTTTCTGTTTTGGGATCTTTAGCAAGCATTCCGGAAGTGTTCGCATTTATTATAATGTCGCTTACGCCTATTTACTGACTGTTGAATAGATGCCGTTACGTAATAAAGTGCAGATATATGTATCCGCCTACTACTGTTACGTTTAGATTAATTGGGCCACTCTTACTCGTACATGGCTACTTAATATTCTAGCAAGCCAGATGTTATTTTAACTAGGATATAACATATCAGCGCGTAAGTAGTTACACGTATGTATTATATATTATAGGAATTGAGTATATGTGGAGACTGTCCAGCGGATATAATTCTAGTGGCCTAATTAGGGCGGCTAATACCTGAGAAAGTAAACAAAGGGCAGTCGGAAGTGTGTAGGAGAGAAGGGTAGGGGAAATTAGGTGCTGGTGCTGGGCATGTTTTAATGTACGTTAGTTAGGTAGATATCTGTGGAGTGTAGACATAAGATGTAGTGAGGTCCGTACGGGATGTGAAGTTGCAGTACTTTACTTTCACTTTATTTTCTGTGAAATTTATATATGTTTGGTATTGGTGGCTTCTGTGTCTTTGGAGTCTGTTGGTGTCTCGGCTAATAAATCTTAGTAAATTACCCCAACACCGTGCCATGAATTATCCGCTCGTTACAACGAAAGGCTATCAACCGAAGAAGGAGGAAAACTTAGTAAACTAAACCAAACTGATCTTATGTATGGTCTTCGATCACGAACAACTTGCACCACTACACAGTAGTCAACCAAAGTCCGAAGACATCTTCTGCCTTGATAATTCCTCTTAAGCTCAGCCCTAAACCTTTCTCACGCTCGAATTTTCATTTCGCCCTGTTGTTTTATTGGAGAGCTAAGAAGAAGATAAAACTCTGCAAAACTTTCTTAAATACTAAAGAAACCTCCAACTTTGTCCTTACACACTTTCCGTTATGGCTTCTTACATAATATATAGGTCCCTCCTATGTAAAAGAATGCAAACTAACCAAAATGTAAGACAAATATACTTACTTCGACTGTTTTCATCTCAAAAATTGAATTTTATGAAAATTCTCCACCTTGAAATTATTTAATAAAAAAGTTCTTTCGTAAATTTTACCATAAAGATCAACTTACAATAATAATTATGGCATTAAATATTAATTTTTTGACTATTGCCTAAAAATGTTTATGTAGGTGCTCCATATTTTGTGTATTCCTAAAATACAAAGGAACAGAATATAAAGGGGTAGCATTATTGTGTATTATTGGACGTTTGAGGAAAAGGAGAGATTGGGTGATAGTTATCAGAAATAATAAAAGTGCCAAGTAAGCTGGATGATGACAGCGGGATAAAGAAAGTGACATGAGCTCGCAGCTCACTTCACTCATTGTATTAAAGCAAAGCTTTCCTGATTGGAAGTGACGTCAAGTTGAGTTTATCTCTTGGAAATCAGCGCATTTCCTCACTTCCTTTCTTGACAGTCGGCAACGGCACGCCAATACCATATTAATATGTGTTCTCTAATGTCACAGTCACAATCACAGGCGCTAAATCCTTTAGCAGCTCCTTTCGACGAGAAAACGGATGCGATTTTAATAAAAAGCTAAATACTCTATTATGACTGACTGCAACACGGAGCTACAGCCATAAACGAAATAAGATCAAGATGTAAAAAATCAAAACAGACATGCAATACTACATGGCGTAAAAAAGAAAACTTCACAAAAATCCGTTTTATACCTAACTACGTGAAAAAAGAGCTTCCGTCTTTCATCTACGAATGTTCCATTGATCTAACATAAAGTTGTTACTTTTCCTTTCTAAATTTACTAGCCATATGAGTTCATGAAATAAAAAGCTCCTCTACTGTAAATTCTTACCATTCAGACCATGTTCAGACCTCGGTTGAATCTGCTATAAAATATTTAGCGAATTCTGCTATTTTAAGTTTAAATTGTATGCAGCACTGAGACGGTTATTCTCTTCCAACTTAATTTTCAGTATTTAAATGTGACAGATTCATTAACAATGGGTAAGAAATGAGAAAAGGAGGAATTGCAGTTGACGGAAGGGCGTGTCTTTTAATGACATATCACATTACGTCTCTGTAATATTACAAATGTGATATTATTTAACTGGCATGCATGCACAAACGTGGTTACAAAGAAAAAAGAAACTTATTCATTTCGTTATAGTTCGAAAACTGAAATGTAATGCATTTAAATAGGTAGCAAAAGAATCAAAAGGAACAGCTCACGATTAAAGGAGGAAGAATATTGCAAAGAACCTGTGCATGCAATACATATTTGTGCATTTAGAAGCAACAACGGTTCCTACCGAATTTCCGAGTTGCGTTAACTGGACTTTTAGTCTGAATATTGTGCTCAAAATCCAAAGCCAAGGTCTTTAACTGTATAAGACTTAAATTAGCACTTGCCAGGAAATGGAAAAAGATATAGTGGAGTGGAGTACATACTGTCTACAATCGAGGCAGACGCATTTCAGTACATTTGCAATAATATGATTCGGATTGTGTGTGGAGATAGGATAGGACACGTGGAGGATAGTGCGGGCAGGGAGCAAGAATTCAGACAATATCATGAGATAACATTCGAAGGTTTTTCTCGTTAAAATTAAATCTTTACGTAGTCTCAGGCAATAAACTTGACGAATGCGTTGCATTCAACCTCGAAGACCATAAAAATTAGCTATGCCATGTTCCACCACTCGTCTGTATTCTCTTCTGGTAAAGTGGTCATGGACCAGCCAGACTATAGACAGTGATACTCAGATGATACGACGACTCTCCGTCTGTATCACATTTGCATTCAAATTGCATTTGCACGCCGGCATTGACTCTTTATTGCTCTACGAACAAACTGTTTAATTGTTTCCACGTGCACTTCATTTTTGCGGCTTAGATTCACAGAGCTCCCTATCATTTATTACACTTCATAAGACGCTCTTTTCCCGTTTATGTATTATTGGAGACGGGAAGATTTCTCATTTATTACACCACCATTACTAATTAATACTGAACCTAGAAGAAATTTGTCACCTTGATCGTCTCTCTACCTACTCATATGTAGCTTGACAGTATCAGTAACTTTATGTGGAGAAGATGATAGGATTTTTAGTTGGAAAAACATTGATATACAGCTAATTAAGTATGTTATCATTAATACGTTATGCTCTTTCTGGTAGAAAACTACCTTTTCCTGGAAACTGAAAGTTTCTTATGGCCAAGGACACTTTTAGTATGGTTCATCAACCTCTGGTAACTGGTAATGATGTGTATATTATGATTTAAAAATATGTCATTGCACGTAAATAGAAGTATAAGACGCAAGTTATTTAAAGTTTTGTAGCCTAATGAATCGTTTACATTACTTTGACTATTAAAAATGAAAAATGCATTCTCGAATTTTATGGTACGCATCCACAACATTGAAATCAAGAACAATAGATTCTAATAAATTGCTTGCAAATAATCTAACGTTTGATGATCGTTATACCTACCAAAAATATTATTGGAGTAAAAAATCGTAATGCATCCTAAATATATATGATCTCAAACTATAGCATGCATAATTTCTAGCATTTTTCTGATATTTATAATGCATAGGAATTTGTTTTCATCCTTGATAATAGAGTGCTAACGCTTGGGTCCAATCAATACACACAATTCTAAAATGCGTTAGAAATGGGAAATCATTTATTTGGCAGGGAGAGACGAGGGTGACCGGCAGAGGACTTCAATATAATGAATATGAATTGAGGAAGTAAAATAAGTAACTAAGTAAGTAAAGTAAGTTGTGCTAAGGAGAAGGTCTATCGAGGAGAGAAAGTCTCCACGGGCTAAACTCAAAGAATCCGTATAAAGTCGGTTTTATTTAAAGGGAAGGGAAGACGGGATGTGAAATTAGAAACTAGAGAGAAAGAGAGATAAGTAGTGGAGGAATCCTCATTAATTCTTACGGTTAGGTAGATGGTAGTCCTCCAGTGGAGTCCCAGAACAGGTTTCCTAACTAGCAAGGCTAACTCTGGTAGAAAAGGGAAACATTAGCCGTGGACGTATGCACATTGCATCGCCACCGTCGTCTCAATCCGCACAGTTTTATTTGCAGTATTAGGGAGATGCACATAAAGTATATATTTACCTTGGCTCTTCTGGGCCTCAACCAAAGTAATACAAGATAAATAGCCAAAGAATAATGCACATCTCATCCCGTGTGCTCGTCTGTGTGGAAGAGAGTAAATATAAGTATGTGGAAGTAGATACATATGCATTGACTGTCTCCTGCTATTAGTCCTCCTCCTCCTCCCAAAGCTCTAACTGTGTCTGATAAAAGGAAAGTGAAAAGAAGATCAAACCAGGGAGAAATGCTTTTGTATTCCATTTGAAAGGTGTAAGAGGAGTCGTAATAGGAGAGCCTATATCCCTAAATAGTCAAGTCACAGACAAAATGTGCTATTACCTTTGAATTAGAGGAGCTGTAAAATCATCAAAAACTGTTGGAAGTCTACGACTCCCAAGCGAGAAATTGCCACCTTCTCTTATCAAAAGTTGGATTCTATCGCTAGACATCCTTAACATCCTTATCATCCCTTCCTTCCTACACTTACGTATTTACTTAACGTGAAATCTCTGTGAAATAGGACGCTGCATTAAAGTTGACCTTACTTCACTCGTTAGACACATCAACAAAGTCTGCCTCCTTAACTCCATCAAATAAACTCTTCTCCATCCATGTACCTGCCTACGAATGCAAAATCATTTATTCTACATAAAACTAGAGCAGATTCTACTAATTTATCTATACTGTGAAAGATGAAACAGCTCATTTTGCCCAGTTTACTAAAATAATCATAATGACCCTAGTATTTTCTTCATTATACTCGTTATAAAACCCGTTCTTAGTAATCTGCATGCATGTTTCAACTGGTTTTTAACAAAAATAAAAATTCAATAGCTTCCCTTACTCAATGTAAGAATTCAATATGATATTTTTATCTGCAATTATTATTATGACAACTTTTTATCATACAAACGCAGAAATGTATAATTTGCCATTATTTTAATGGCATTAGTTTTCTAGTTTTTACGCAACATGATGCTAGGATGAAATCCGTATATTATGCTTTCTCTTTAATTAAAGAGGATAAATGCAAAACATAGTGGAAGAGCAGAGAAAAGTCCACATCTGCTGGTAATTGATTTTACGTGGTGGGAAGAGCATTATAACTAGCTTTCACTCGCCAGTTTCCTTTCTCCAGTATAGATTGAAAGTAGAGAGAGAGTGTGTGTGAGAGAAGTTCTTGTTTTCCTTTCTCTCAGCTCAATCCCTATATATTTATGCATTATTATCATTATTGTTGTGTTATTGAGAGGAGAGCTGAGTTGAGAAAATTTTGTGTAGTGCTGTTAGGAAAGTAGTAGTAGGCTGTTGTTTGGCATTGGCGAGTAATGGAAGTGAGATTAGAAGAGCAAGGCTTAATGCAGTGTAATATGAGGAATGGAAATTCATAGGCGCTATACATAACATTATCCTGGAGTCTAATATTATTTGTGTGTACATCTGCAGAAAGGCAGTAGCCTTTTAGAGCTGAGCACGGAATATGCATAGACAGATTGAATTTTGATGACTTGATGGTAGCAGATGTATGGAATGTAATAATTCTTGCAAGTTCTTCTTACGACACATCCTTTCTTCTTTACAGACTTCACAGAGAGAGAGAGAGAGAGAGAGAGAGGTGCAGATTGCATTTTGTGGTATGCCCTCCTTCCCTCTTCCCCATGACTTACTACGCAGAATAGAATAATACAGACATTAGAATTTAGTTTAGATCTGACTTGCTTGCATCTAGAGCTATGCAATTCTGCAGAAAGCTGTGACTTCCCTTGGCTTCGGTTTAGGTGGTGAAAGTAATGTTGGTGTTAACTATAATGGTGGAAGGAAAGTAACGTAATGGAATGCAGTTGTGTAAAATAAAAGGCAAGATTGCTCACCTTACAACTAGGTACCTACCTATGAATTGGGCATCATGATTTCCTAGGCACTATACCTATAGTAAGTATATATCCTAGGCCTTGGGCTATGCAACGGAAGCAGCAAAGGCAATATGCATTTATTTATAATGTGCAAGGGTGTGCATTCATTGCAGCCCAAGTGTGAGTTTCATTCATTCAGCAGCCCTTCAGCATCTCCACATCTAAAGCCAGACTAGAAACACATTAAAGAGCAATCCGACACTTTCACAGAAAACCACCATCGGGAAAAGAATGGGGGAGAAAGTCACAAAGAGCTAATGCTCTCGAATAAAACATAAAATCTGCTCACCGGGGCTTCTGTTTTCTGAATAAGACTATAACCCCCGCATTAAAATACTGTAAAATCTCTTCATTTAGCCATGGGATCCATTTTTACCAAAATGAATTACTTTCCTTCTATAGTGCACTCAAATTAATATTAAGTACCTATGCATACACTAATGGAAATACTATAGGATAGTTATTTATTATAGAGATTTTTTACAAGGATTTTGAAACTGTATTGGCATATAATGGATAAGTAGAAATAATAATATTATATGAATAGTAAAAATGTATAACTATATAGGAAAGATATTTTATTTGATGTTTAAAAGTGTGTACTAGCAGTTGTGTGTGTATAGTTATTTGAGTTTCGAAGGGCTTTAATGTTGCAAAGGTTGAAACCTAAAATAATTCGGGTGTCGAAAACTGTAGTAGAGTTTTAGGAGTTAGATTTTCTACTTTCCACTTGCCACTCGTAAAGAAATAAAATAAATGAAATTGGAGATGGGGGATTGAGAAAGTAGAGAAAATGCAATGAGGTGAAAACGAAAGGGAGGGCGGTCTGTCGGTCGGATGGACGTAAAGAAAGTGAATTGGAAGGCATTTGCATTGTGGGACCAGACTTTCTCCTCACAATCTCAAAGTGAACTGAAACTCTTGGAAGAAAATACAAGTTGGAAGACAAGGGTGAAATCGAGCAAAGTGTACACTTATCACCTTTCACGCTATCACGACTTTCATCAATGGAGAAAATTAAGTCTTGCCTTGCCCAACACTTATTCCTCCTTCCCGAAGACAGCTAAAGATAGAATGCTAAAAGGGAGCGAGAAAATCACATTGTGGTTCCTCACACAGAATTCTACATGGATGGAACTAACATGCACAAAAGATTCCCTGGCAATGATAAATCCCCTTTTCCAATACCTCACTACATTATTCAGTTAGGTAGACTGTGAGCTATCTAAATGTTAAACTTTAAAAAGGACATTTCCTAACCAACTACACATTGCCACACCTTTTCTAATTTAAAGAATTCCCATCCTTCTAGAGGTAAGCATTTTACTATTGCAAATTACACATCTGCCATAGTTCCCGATAGTAAATACAATACGATTCGCATTTAAAACCATATAGGTACCCACTTATGTCATAGTTATATATATTATGTATTATACAATTATAATGTTATGTAAGTAAAACATTCTGCATTAATAATATTAATAACACCGAAAAAACAGAACTGTTGAGTTCAGATTGAGTGCCATCAAGTTTTAAGTGTTTTGGTTTTGAATATCGACTGTTGAGTTATGGTTTCACAAGATATTTTGTATAAAGGAATTAATGGATGCGACGATTTTTTCTGATTATTTGTAGTATACCACAGACTACATGTACAAGCTATTATTATAATCCGCCAAGTTAAGAAGGATTTTCAAATTTCATGAGAACTACGAAGAATTTCTTAGAATCGATATAGATAATTTTAGACAATAGATTTCTTCCTGCTTGAACATCTTTGAATTTGATCATGTTCTACACTTTTAATTTAAATGATCTACTTTAGTTTACAACAGAGTAAGATATAATATCAAGTTGAACTTTAGTTATTCGGACCTATACTTAATGTTAGAAACGTTAATATATAGGTACATGGAGTTTTAAAGAAATCCTGAACTGCTGACGTCGGTACAGTGTAAGACTATTATTATAATAAGACATTGTTAGGTAGGTAGGTAATGTTATTATCAAAATTCATACTTGAAGGCATAAGATCAAAGCGTAAAATTTTGGCAGTGAATCATTTTCATTGGAAAAGTATGTACAAAAGGGAGGCGTAGTGTTCCCTTTAATCTGAAAATAATGATTTTGGCTACTTACTTAGGCACTTCAAAGTACTATACAGATTGTTTCCTGGACAAATCCTTTTACATCGTATGAATTATTTCCATTACACACTTTCACTCAACCTACTAATGATATTCCGGCATACATAAAGATATACTGACATTTAATACTAAGTTAAGTATGTAAGCAAACTACGCAACACAGACATTTACTTTGCATATATGTATTTACATATCAACCGGCCCGTTTATAGTACTTTCGTAATAAATGTATTCATACCGGTAGGAAACGTAATATGCGTCTACTGAAACTAAGCCAGTTCAAAATTGATAAGGATATCACTGCGACTCTAGTAAATGCTATATGAAAAATCTCTATTGGTCACACACGAGCATATTAGAGGTGGGAACAAGAACATGCTTTATTTTTGCGTCTAAGAATTTACATTCCTTATGATAATATGCTCACCTTTTCTTTTCTTCTTGCAGCATCCATACAAAGCCGCTTAAACCATTTCTGAAATGTTACATTAATGTATAATTACAAATTAGATCGTTAGTGTTAGTTGTCAGCATGGCTCAAAAATATTTCAGATTACACTATTCTGTTGTATTATGTGGGAATTGGTCGTATCTCTACGGAAGGTATATCAAAGAGTAGTAGAGTGAGGGGTATTTGCAGTGAAGAAGTGAGTTGGTAGGGAGCAACAAAGGAAATAACGTTCCGCTCTAGAACTGAATGAGCTGATGCGGAAAGAAAGTAAGGCACGAACGAAGAAATAAATTTATAGCTGTGGAAAGCTGTACATTATACAGAAATGGAAATATATTATTTGACGGGTTGTGAATCAAAGACTACGCAGCAATGTGATATCCATTACAAATTTAATGACACTTTTTGTCATGTTATGACACTCCACTTATATAATGTGCATAATACCTACCTACTATATATAAGTACCTAGGTAAGTATTATAATGTAGGTAGCTAGCTAAAACTTCCTACATTGCCAGATGCACATCGCTTGACTAGTTCCAATATGACGTGACGCAATTTTGAACATTTACAATTTCTACTTTATAGCTATATAACTTTATATGTTTAAAAACAGTGTATCTGACATATATAGTTATAAAAGCATAGATGAATAGGCTAAAAATAAAATCCTTTTCTTCCACTATTTTTGTTTTATTCGTTTTTTTATTTTGCCCACGGGCAAGCGGGAAATGTACTGGTGCACACACACACAATCATACAACTGTCAGTACATAGATCATTTGGTATAGTTTTCAACTTTTACGTTGTGTATATGTCCGTGGGAGAAAGTCCGTGCTAAATAATACAGTTAAGCTCATTATGGACACGGGAGAAGGATATATCTTGGAGTGAAAGTGAAGTGAGCATGTAGGATAGATAGATAAACGTTTGCGATTCCTCTTAAATAACCTATACGGTCTGGCTAACGATAAGAGCGGCTATAATATATCGTTTCCTACTTTCCCAATTCCCAACCTGACCACATTATAAGTCGGAGGATGGTCGGCTAGTGTGAAAGAAGAATAGGCGGCTGTGTGGAGGATGCAGTTCGGAACTGGATCTCTACTGGGCCTCCTTTCTGCCTCCCAACCATCAAGGATGTGGGAGTTCAGATAGACTTTTCCTCAACTTTGATTA
Organism: Tomocerus nigrus; assembly: GCA_019776505.1. Classification (NCBI taxonomy): domain Eukaryota; kingdom Metazoa; phylum Arthropoda; class Collembola; order Entomobryomorpha; family Tomoceridae; genus Tomocerus; species Tomocerus nigrus. Next base: position 11,903 of record JABASI010000519.1, on the reverse strand, counting down.
GTACCTTGGGAATAGGGAAAACGAGTAGTGAGAACGAGAGGCTTACGCCAAAAGTCATAACCATCCAACTGCTCATTTAACCAATGCAATCCACTGCCTAGCCCAGTTACTGCTTACTACACTAACCGGCCTCTCTCTCTCTTACTTTCACGCTCTCTTCAATTCCACTTTCTCATCCTTATCTTCAATAAGACGTTCTCTTATGCTTTACATTACACTACTTGTTTCCATACAACTCTTCCACGTCCTACACACTTTACTACCTCCCTCTTCAAACCAACTGACAAATATACATGGATTTTAATGCTTCCTCCATCTAAGAATCATTTATAGCCGTGTTTGAAGCTACTTATATATTCAAGTTTCTATACAATATTTTAGTCTGTGTAGTTTTAGTATTCCGTCTTTAAAAATATCCCTAAACATTATAAATACTTATCTATGACTTTTAACAGGTATTTAGTAGATAATATGATCGATAATATTTAAATAGTTTGAGACATTATTAGCAATACAAAATTCAGATGGCAGAAGGATAAAGTAATCTTTATGCTAAATAATCCAACGAAACATAAATCCATTAACCACTCAATTTTGTCTACAGAAAGTTGATCCAGGCAATTGAAAGCATCGTTATTGTAATATTTATAATAAATATACGTCCAGTAAGCTAATATTTATTAGCACAGAAACTAATACTGCAACGCAACTACCTGAGCGTTACTTATTACCTGTTATTATAAAAATGTTAAGATTAGCATAATGGCTAATATTCTCACTTATAATGTAATACTGTCCAGTTCAGTACAGCAATTGTTTATAAATGGTTGCAAAATGTATACCTAAATACCTAGTTGATTCTAAAGTTACAATCTGTAGAATGTGATGTAAAAGTTGAAGACATCGGTTTTTGATACACCAGGAATTAAATATTTAAATAGAAGACATTATAGCTAATTACGATATCAATCCCTAATTGTATAGTTGACAAGTATACTGAGGTTACAACGTGCGAATGCGTGCTATAAGTTAAAATAGGCAGCGCAGCTGTGAATAAATAAGTAACCAAGCAAAGTGTCAATAAGATAGATGCACGAGTATGTGTGTAGCCGGAGAAAGGAATCGAAGTGAACTATTTAGTGAAAGACAAACGATCTATGGAGGTTGGAAAAGTCCGCGGGTATTAGCTATCGACATCCACATTCTTTCATCGAGAAGAATCGTCTTTGTATTGGTTGAGCAACATGCGTGCCACTTTCAGCCGACTTTCCCCTATACACAACTCTGAGAAGGACTAAGCCACTGAAATGAATATGAAGGGGAAAGCTGTCTGTTTTTCTAATAGTGTGTGAACGTGAATGAACTACGGCTCCTCACCAATACTAAATTGGGCTTTATTTGACTTTGTAAGTTGTAACACTTTTCCCACATTGTATTGAGGGAAAGATTGAGTGCCGCACTGGGTTAATGTAAACTGTAGCAATGCGTGTTCTGCGTAAATAAAGACGCGAGGGACTTAGCGTGGAGATTAGGATTCCTGGGGAAAAGTAGAGCGCTTCAAGGTTATCAACTGAATTCTTATTAATTAGTTTACGCTTTAGCAAACTATTGTTAGTTTAGTAAAGTTACGTAAATGTTGATTTGTTCTAGAAAAGTGAAGATAGTCGCTACAGTAGCTACGAAATTGAATATAGCCCCAATTTTAAGACGTAAATTACTAATCAATCACTAAACTATGCATCGTCTCTACTTATATAAGTTCTATTAATAAATGTAAATTCTGAGAACTGCGTAGTTTCTTGAACGCCAGGAAGTCAGAAAGCGAGAATTGTCATTTAACTCTGAAAATTTCGATTAGTGCATTTGAAAACCAAAAATAATGCATAATATCTAGGACACAGTGATAAGAAGTTTCTTTACGGCAGATTAAATTAGCTTTTTGGATAGAAATCAGTTGTGTTGCTTGCGGAATGTTTATTTGGCCAAGTTTCCACTCCAATTACTAAATATATTACAGTAGCGACCAGCGACTGCCTCTCAACTTATATAAGGTAAAGTTGTAATATTATTATCATTACATAAGAACTAGGTCCTACTACTGTGTACTTAGGTATTTCCACTATGGAGAGTGGCATAGTCTAGAAAACACTCGTTCTTTGCTTCTCGCACACGGAAAAGCAAGGTTATTTTGTAGGAGCTTGTACATTTTCCCAATTTTGCCAAAACTCCTCGCGCTTTTGTTCTTCCATTAACTCCATTACCAGTTACATTACTTATATCAAAGTTAAGAGACAGGGAAAGAGAAATTAGCCACAGCAGAGGCAAAGTAGACTAAGGGATTCTAAGTGTCCTAAAATGGGCGTCGTGTAGAAAAGACATCTACTTATAGTGCCATTAGGAGGACAGTGTACATAAAATGTTGTTGAACAATATGAATGAATTGTGAAGAGCACAGAAGGTGAGCGCTTATATATAGTTACTTAGTTAAGTTAGGTACTACACATATTTGCATAACTACGGCTTCTTAGGTATAGCAGCGATTAAGGGAGTAATATGCAACACAATTCCACTCAATTTCATTGTAGGGTATATCAAGTAGCAGTCAGCATGCTCTTAACCATGTCCTCAAGACTGTGTCACTATGTAAATAGGGAATTTCACAACCTACGTAGGTGACTAAGTAAACTAGTGCAATATTTGTGAGCTGTAAGGCAAAGGACTACACCGTGCAGAATTGAAACTAGGGATGTGTATTTGCTAAATGGAGAAAGCTAGTCATGCTACTCTTCTGGAATTGAGAAAATAACTAACTAGAGGTAACTAATACACACACTAACTATATATACTCATTTCTACTCTGCACTATGGTTGACTAAGCACATAGCACATCCTATCTACGTATAAATGTAATATATGTACGAGTTTCACAAGGAAATGGACGTCAACATTGGAAATGGCGTTTGATTTGCCAAATTCCAACAGTAGCAGCAATTTAAATAAATGACTGCAGATTTAGCTTAGTCCTAAAAGAGCATTAGATATCCTATCTTTCTTAAGTCAGTGTTCACTCGTACACACGCTACATATACACAAATAGATGTCAACTTAATAATATTAGCATATTAACTCCCTTATTTCCAGTCCTTATTAAGTAGGACATTGTATCGTATCGAGATGGAAGTGGATTCAGACAGATTATTGCGATGAATTCAAACAGGAAGACAGAATCTCTGCTCATTTATCAGCCTAACAGTAGTTTGAGAAACTACGCACTAATTGAGATACAAAAGAAATCTATTTTGACTTTGATACAACATTGTTCGGGGAAATTCTATTAATGGAGTCAATTATTTTCATTTTTAACTATAGGATTTTCCTTGTTACTAGTGACTTGTGACAAGTACGTTAGAATATGTATCATCGCATTGTATTGACATGTTTTTCTCTTTTCTAAAACAAGACAAATTAGAATTTTCCATTATCTATTCTATAGCTGTAACCGATACATAGATTTTTCCAGTTAATTTACGAATTCTGCAAGATATAAATAGGACAGCTACCAAGAAAACGTCTTCGCTGCCTAATAATATGGCAATTACATTGCTCGCATTCAACTTGCTATTTATATGTGCTCCATTTCATTTGTACAATAAGGAGCGCTATCCAATTATTGAAAGACTCTTTCAAATTGCTAACTACTGGTAAGTTGTAGATGTCTTGAAACTCATAATAATAACAAACTTCGGAGCAAGGATTATTTGTCAGTGACAAATTTACCTGTGTCTGTTAAAGTTCCAGTTGGAGAATGGTTGAAATCAGGGACTTAGCAGGAAGTTAAACTAAACAGTAGAAATTCTTATAGAAAAACAAAGTGTTTTAATGATGTTTGAGTCTAGGAAGATGGTCGTAATGGTTGACAGAGAAAGAAATGCAAAGAGAAATTAAGACAGTAGCCAAAATAGAGATAGTCCTTGAATGGCTGTTCCGTCCATCCGATTTAATTAAATGATCATAAATAGAGAGAATTGTTTGCTGTGTCCTAATTAGATGTCTTGGAGTCTGATAGAAACACGACAAGCTACTATGTTTGTCATGGCACAGTTTCCTACAACTAACGGCAAAACATTTCAATCCAATTCAGCCAACTGTCTCTGTCTGCATCATTTCATGTAGAGGATCTCTGTATTTGCAGTGTATTGTTGCATTGTAGTACATTTCCTATACAGCACTCTTCTCCCTCTTACACATCTAGCAACTACTGCACATTATAGAGTTAAAATAGTCGTCATGGACTGTACTCCTCTCTTTTCCAGTACAGAACTTCACTGTGTCTGGAGGTACTTTGTAACAGCATGTAATAACACATTAAGTGTCTATACATTCAAGTGGGCCTCTAACTAGGAGAATTTCTAACTTTTCCTTCCTGAAAATGCTTGAAAGTCTACCAACAGCTTCTACAACATACAATTCTATTTACAAGACGTAGAATTGAACCAAGAAGTTAAATCGACTCTCGTTTTCATAGAAGGAAAAGAGATCTTTGAAAATCTTCTATTTCCCGAAGCATATACACAGACGCTATGGATTAAAGTCAAAGACCGAAAGCAACTCTATAAGAGTCACAAACATTTTTTTCCACCCTAATTTTGTCAATGGTGAAAGCTTTCTCCTATTCCTCCTTTGCAAAGTTCTTTGTTAAAACGGAATAATTCGAGCTAATATTTTACTGTGCCAATTTACATGATTGTTACTCTCATTGTCCAGTTTATTTTAAAGTGCCAAGTTAAAATTACAATGATACGCTACCACGACAGCTATGACACTATAAAAAGTCTTGACGGTTTCAATCTTAAAAAACATTATACTCTCTAAAATCAGATAGAATATAGTACAATGAAATAGCGTTTGAAATTGAAAGAATGAAAAGGAATAATGTGATTTTGCCTATACATATTTAAGTAAGTAGATTGAAGTAACGCATACAATACCAAAGCACATTGGTCAACATATAAAGGTAGGACCATAATTTTGAATGCTGGATGCATACTTTCTCCCTGTACAAGGCAGATAAGGTGTGCATATCTATCTGAGAAGAAACATGTACCTACGTAGAATGACAAGGTAACAAACTAAGAGTTGTGAAGTAACGGGTATTGACTGCATGACGAATACGGGAGTCTGGGACGTAAATGCAAGAAAAGTCGTCAGCCTTAGCCAAGACAAGTCAGAGCCGAAGTTTGACTCTGCTAGATTTTTCTGTGAATATTCACTTCTTTTCGATGCTTTCTTCACTTCTATCACCAAGTTCCTACCTCCATAAAAAGTTTTAAGTCAAATAGTAAATCCGGGATATTTGCAGATTTTTTAAACTTTATTCAACTTCTCGTCAAATTCCGTAACATAAATACATCGGGGCAGTGCATAGACATGACATAGCGTGATGGCGCGGCTAGTCAACCAAGGTAAAAACTTGAAGAGTCTGTTTGGAATGTAGAATAGGAAAGTAATTGAGTTCCACTCTGTCTTGTCTGCTCTCCTCATAGTTCTCGTCTTAGCTGCTCCAGTTTTCATGATCCTTCACGATTCCTCCCTCTCCCCACTACTATCGCCATCCATATATGACACTTGTGTGTACACACAGCGTGTAGCAACGGACATAGGTAGTTGTATTTAGAGATTTTGAACTTTGCCCTCCCTACTCAAGTCTACACTTCCTTTCCCTTGACTTACGTACACAATCTCAATTGAGAGTGCCAGGGTTCTTTCCATTTTCTAATATGACCGAAAATAACTTTTAGCACAATGCAATCGCTCTGCCTAGAATGACGCAAGTTCCCCGAATAGAAATAGAACCACTCACAATAATCGAATCTATATTTGATCATTTTAAGCATCTTAGAATAAAATTAACAACTCTCCAGTTTACTTTACTATAAAATATTATATCTCAACTCATATTTAAGAATTGTTAAGCAAATGCAATTTTCAATTACTTAAAATGCACAAAAATAATTGTTGTGAATCTCAAGACTCAAGAGCAAATATTTTGAGCTATTTTGAGCTTAGTGCTATAATTTCTATTTTTACCAACTAACACAAATCTTTTAAGAACAAGTTTTTGACCATAAAATTGCTTTCCTTTGTTCAAGATTCCGGGAACATGTTTCCAAACTTTGAAACGTGATCCTGTCGACTGTACATTGAATTTTCTGAGAAAAGCCCATTGAAATATATTCCGTTTCAGACTTTCTCCAACACAAATACAAAAGGTTACGCAGAGAGTAAGTTTTATAGGAAATGTACGCATTTTACTATAAGCAGGTATGAACATGTGAATTGAACTTTGATAATCATAGAAATACACGTTCATAGAGAAGCTGTAAGAAACTAGGGGAATTGTTATGTGATATGTTTGTAGAATGAAGTAGTAGAGAGAAAAGTCTGTGTAGGTGGTTGTATTTCTTGCTTTCTATAGCCAGGTTTCAGTTACAGTAGCAGGCAATAGAATGTAATCAATGCAATGCAATAAAGTGCAATCGAGCCCAACGATTTGCCTCTTTCATTTTGATGTCAGAACCACTCATACGGTTACTTTCTACTCGAGTACTTACAGGAGGAGAACTGGTATTAATATTGTAAATAGGTCTTTGCTGGCATAGGCAATAGAGAAATGTATCAAGTGGAGAAGGAATGTGTGCTTTATACACAATAGAATAAATAGATTTCTCATTGGTTTGCTTTGTGCTCTGACTGCCTAACTAAACTAAAATCTACCATTGTACAATAGCGACGTATATTTATTCAGATAGATACTAAGGAAAACACATTTCAGCCCTTTCTACTGTATTTGTTATTGTTTTCTAACCTGTGTAACGATTTTGTGCATCACATCACACATTATGGCATTTCTTATTCAGACTTACTATACGTACATGCATAGAATACCACTGGATATATATTATTTATACTAGCTATTCCTATTGTTACCATATCCATAGAAAGTCTTGTAGTTTTCTAAGTTGATACTAAAACCTTTGTATAATACACAATATAATCGCTGCAACATTACATCACATGACAATTTTAGCTTCTGCAGAAAGTAAATGGGAATTGACGGCTCTGAACTGCTGGACAAAGTTAATAAACTTCAGTGAATTGGGTCGTTACATTTATTGCACAACTATATTGCTCTTGTGTAACAGTAGAGCAAACATCTTCACCATAAAAATGGACTCCCTACATATACAGACAGAACTGTTAAAGCAACTGTTTACAAAATTCTGCATTTAGTTAACTTTCTCTCTCGGAATACACATACCTAATGCTCAAATGCTTATAAATGTAAATTGGGCAAAGGCGTGAGAAGCAAAAATCGACCATTTACAACTTTTAATTCTACACAGACACATTTAATAGCTAAAAACTTAAGAATTTGATTTGCTTTAGTTAGTATATTAATCATGATAGGATGTAGAACAATTTATTAATGGAAATGTGGGAGGAAATCAAAAATTCCACAGAGATTTTCTGTTTGCCCAGTGGAACATGAGAAAAATTGAAGTAGAGCAGTGGAGGAAAGGATCAGAACTGATGTGAAGTAGAAACAAGTCAACTAATACTTTCTGGTGAATAAGGAAAGGAGGTCCTTATCGCAGAAAGAACAAGGAGCTCGAATATTGCTCTAACGACAATGGCAAACCAATAGAATCCGTTATATAGGCAGTGGAGAGTGGTTATGAGGGCGATATAGAACAAATGTCGCATCGATATATTATCTCAATACTGCTGTATTGCTCCTGTCTACTTTTGGCTGACTGGGAATATTATAGAGAGAGAGAAGAAAATGTGAATGTGACTCCCTCCAGTTCCCTTTATATCTTTACTTGTGTAATTCTGACAGAACACCAAAATTTAGTGTACATCTTTTCGACGACGAGGACAAGGCCGTAGAGTTTGAGAAAACACGGCATCCCTTCCTACTTTCTTGACATCCCTTTTCACTGTCTTGTCTCCACTCACAACTACTACAAATAGACAGCACTACATTCTATGGATACAACTTTCATTTTTATTACAACTTTTCTTAGATCAAACCTCAAATTCTGGCAGCAAAGCAGAAAATCTTTGTCCAACTTAAAGTCAACCTACTATACTTATGTAGTTCCATTTGCAATTTGACAATTTTATTTATTATTTTCGCTCTTTGTGCATTTTGAGTAATCGTTTGTTTCCTTCGTTCAAACAGAATGTATATTTATGCATTTTATTGTTTGAGAAAGTTACGATATGTGCATATTAATACATTCGAAGATTAATTTCGAACCACAACGGCATTAATTTTTTTTCTTTCTAAGTAAATTAATATAATATTGAATCGTAATAGGTGGAATATTAAAAATTGTGGCTATGAACTAAAGAAATAAATATTATGCAATTACATCTAGGCATAAATCAATGACATACTTATTTCCAGTGCTCGCAGGATTTGACCACTTAACACAACGTATGTCATAGTACGATATAACTCTAAACATTTTCCCATGGAATATTATTTTCCGCAATTGAGACATTACTACATGATGTTTTACAAAGTATTTTATTTCATGCTTCTCCATGAAACAAATCAAAGGTAAATATGCTTATGAGAATAGAGGAGTCAATTATTGTAAACAAATGAAAACATGCCACAACCTTCTAATTCCCTTCATCAAGGTGTCTCAGATTTATCTTACTAACAGAGAGGGGTAAACCGTAACTGCCCCTTCCAAGAACTAGAAAGAATGTGGCTCTCTTTATTAGAGGGATTCAACCATCCCACAACCTCCGCGTACGATGTACGCACAAGTGCTAAATGTATGCGGAAGAATTTGCATTCGCTAATATCGAGCATAGAGTGAAGCTAAAGGGAGCTGAAGTAGAAACTGTTCAAAATTCAAGCAAGAGCTTCCTATTCATCATTTTTACTCTCAAGTAAAAGTTTATGTCGTTCATTATAAATGGCAATCGTAGCAATCTATCGTCTTACTCAAAGCGTGAATACAAATCGATTCATTATTATCCCCTGTCAGCTAAACTAAACTCAGCCTTCCTTCTATTCCCTTTCTTCTTAGAACTCTAACAGGGCAATGCAATGTGTGTACAACCCCTAACTGCCAATACCACAGACTATATGATATGTTTGTTTACCAAAGAGGTCTATAACGTAAAATATTATTACACAGATCTAGTACCATGCCTTAACTGCGTTACGTACGTAGACTTTATTGACTCTTGTGACAAGAATGAATGACAAACAAAAACTCAGTCGTTGACGTCTTTTTTTAGTGTCCTATACTTTCGGTTATATATACTTAGCATCTTTTTTGTCATATAAATTGTGAAAAAAATCTTTTTAACGCACACTACATTTACAGAGTATTTAGGTACAATATTAATAGTACTGTGTTACATAAAATGTGTTCGAAACGCAATGCGGGGGAGAATTTACTACTGTTTTTTTCTATCAAATCGAGGTCGGCTATTGCAGTATATCTTCTATTTTACCAACATCCACCAATAGTAAAATAAATCAGCTTACAATAATAATATTATGACTATCTGACTATCTATGTATAAAAGTTTGAAGGTCTTTACTAAACTGTATACCGAGTGATGTGGAATATACAAAAACGAAAATTATTTAGGTATACCTACCCTTCCTAATTAAATGATTAAGTAAATAGACAAAATTTTAATTCCCAGCTAAATATTCCATTCATATGCAAAATAAAGTCCTTGAAAGACAAAATAGTTTAACTAGGGAATGAGAGAGCAAGAAGAGAGAAAGTTGCGTAGGAAGAGGGTTGTGATAGCTATCGTGATAGCACGAGCATATTTTTATTCATAAAGCTAAAGCCAAAGAAACCAATATGAAACTCATCAGTATTTCGAAGGCAGTGTTCTCCGAATTTGGATCGGATTAGTTTTTAAATGATTAATATCCTGACAAGAGAAGATCGTGATTTGCCTTAATACATTTCCAAGTGAAATTGACCATTGAGAGACGGAAATTAATTGAATAAAAATATAAGTTGCATAAATCATCAACTTGTGTCTCACTCGTTCCGTCGCACCAGTCAACTAGAACTAAGCAAAAATACTAAATCGTTTATGTAAGTTTCTGTAATATTTTACTGCAATTTCTTTCATGGCCTAATTCTGTGACTGCTCGATATTGCATTAGACGAACTAAGTATATTTAATATGTGAGTTTGATTACTCAAAGAATTCATTTACTTTTAGTGATATCGGGTAACGAGTGGTAATAAAACTACTAATAGCAGGATGTCTATTAAAGGAATTATGACTAATAGAAACTAGAAGGATTACTATTAATAGACTGTATATGCAATATTTTTGCAGAGATTTCATATTTTTCCGGAAAATATCAATTTTCTTCCACATAGAGAAAATTGGGAGCAGCAGTGCAGCTTTTCCATGCAAGAAAATGGAAAATATAATGAAGAAAAAGCTAATGTTCGCAATCAATTCTGATTTGCACATAGAGTAGTGCGCTCAATCAGCTGTGCTAAACCGGAATAACGATAAGGCAGCCTAAAGGAAGCTAATGGTAAGTAAAGTAAGTCAATGGCTCAGGATATTGAGATGCGTCAATAATTTAATGGCCTCGATTTTTAATAAAACACTAGATCAAATTCTATTGAGACTGTCGTACCGTATCTTCTGCTGTCACTTTTACATACAAAGTGGAGAATAGTTATTGCTTAACCATTTCATTGCAGTGCACATTGAAGGGAATAAGGAATGGAGTCGGTCGGCAATGGAAATATACGGAGGAGGAATGGTTGACTCTCCGCATGGGCTGCATGCAACTTGGATCGCAGGCAACTTGGATCGACGAGTATTTAGGTACGTCTTAAGATATGATGTTATGATCCAGGAGAGAGGAGAGGAAAGTAGACATGCCAGAGCAATAATATAATATAATATTGACCTAAATCTATAAGTAAAGAAGGAATAGCAGATCTTTATCTTCTCTACTCGATCGCCTCACTAAATTCAAAAGGAGAGAGAGCTAAGGCAGTTTAGATGATTTAGATGACTTGGCCAACTCATAGATTTTCCCTGAGTCCGCATGTTTTATTTGAATTCGTTCCTTCTCCTTCACTTCTTCAGACTCTTCGGCCTCGTGACAACTCTGAGAAATGGGGTGAGAATTTTAACCTTCGCTCTATATTCATTGAACAAACATCTTCCCTGTCTATCCATACTGCCACTAAACTACATTTTACAATCTACACTATCCCTCTTCTAAATCAATTGACAATCTTACGCATAAAATGAATTCCAAATCACTTGCCAATATCACAATATTCACAATTTCCACGCTCTATCTTCTTACGTCCTTCTGTCCTATTTTCAAAGATTCAAAAACTTTAGGAGGATAGCACCCACGTTTTTGTACACGTTTTTGTACGCTTTTGTACACGTTTGTACAAGTATTTATTGCATTGTGAAATAGCTTCTTGAGAAAATTAAATAGCACTAATTCCACAAAGTATGTCAATTGTGAAAATAAAGAGGCACTGCCGTAGCGGCAGTGTCTTTATTTTCGGCATGAACGAGATTGTTATTATTTATGAATCGAAGAAAGAATTTCTTGGGGAAAGTGGAGCAGACGAATTAAACTTGATTGAATCTGTTGTCGCTTCTTAAAGATCTAATATTATTGTTACTTGAAGAAGAATTTGTAGGAAAAAGAGTTGAGTTTGAATTTGAAAAATGTTTGATATTATGACTTTCTCTGGCTAATTACTTTTAAGTCTACATTGAGAAAAATTGGTAAAAGGGAGTTTGTTGAGAAGCGAGAAATGAACAATGGAAGGGACAATGAAAAATAGTTG
>JABASI010000518.1:0-37420 GCA_019776505.1 Tomocerus nigrus | reverse complement strand
AATATATTGTCACTACTTGTGACTGTGACTCGCATCAGGAACAGGATAACAATTTTAAACAGAAATACTACACTGTTTATCTTGAAATGTTGGAGTGTAATAATGCAAATAATATTATCTCATTTTTAACACTAACAAAAGGTGCAATAACCAACAAAGATAATATCATTTTTACATTTTGCTTCTTGTTGATATAACATTTGGGTAATTTTTGGGATAAGTTGTGTTGTAGGCAAATCTCAAGAAAAAACTGTGCTGAATATGAAATAACATCGTAATTACGTTGCCTATACAAATTAGATTGATTTTACGTATTTTAGTAACATTAAGTTTGCAGGTACATCTATACAGTCTATAGTTTAGGTATAGAAAACCGGTGGAAAATGGCATCTAAAGCAATCTGGGTGCTCATGATTACCGATGTCCATTAAGTATGCACATGAACAGTGAACATACACTTAGACCTATTTACACATGACAAAAACTTTTAGCTAAGGTTTCTATGTGCGGTATTTCATTAAAGAACTAAATATACGTTAATGTTATCATCCTGAAAAGTTAACGGGGGAAACGTCTGTTGAATAATTAAAAACTAATGCCGTAGGAAAATGGCCACAAACTTTGTATGAAATGGTACTAACTACTAATATTATGTTTACTTAAATTACAAAGAGGAAACATAAAATTTGTAGTATGAATAGCATGAAAGTATGAATCATTTTGGTTTATACAAAGCATAATAAATATTATATGTTTAAATTAGGCTAGTTAAGTGTAACGACGACTCATTTAGTACAAAGTCATAAAAACTAAATATAGTGCATTTTCACCAAAGAGCAAACTAAAAAAAGCATTATGTTGGTTACACCTCCAAAGTGCGAATGAACTAAAGAAGGAACGTTTCTCCTTCAGGAAGGCAATGTGTCTGGATGTGACATTGGAATATGGAGTGCAGTGTTATGAGTACTGATATAAGAAGTACGTGTACGATGCTGAAAAAGCATAACACAGACTTATATCGAGGCAGGCAGTAGAATGACTTTGTGATAAGAGGCAACAACATTAACCCGATTTCCTGTTACGCGGTCATGTTACCTAGAAATTTATAGTGAAGGAGCTCTAGTGAAGTAAAAATTACAAAATGAACAGTAAACGCATTTAAATGAAATATAATATAGGCGATCTAGACGAGTGAGTAGTCGAGTAGAATGAAAAATAGAAGGTGGATGACTACTAATGGACTGTAGTTTGTGTCTATATAGTCTTGCTATCTGAATATACATTTCACATGTTATTTGTGTTTCCTATGTCAGTTGTAAACTTGTAAAGTAGCCAGCGAATGCATTTATATTTTTTGACAAGTGAATATTCATAATTATTCAAACACACATATCTACGTATATCCACATATTATGCACACATTATTACTACATAATATAACATGAACACAATCTACTATACAAGCTACAACTAATATAATATTGTCACTGTTATACATTGGTAGTATTTGGAGTATGTAAAAAATATAAAGCCAAGTGAAATGCAACAGTATCTATAGGCAAAGCCAATTTAATTTAATTCTTCGTAGCACATGTGTACTGTCTACTGTGTAGACTGTGATTTGAAGTGAAGGAAAGAAGAGATCAGGAAATTCCTCCAGTAGTCCATCCTGAACACAACAAAAGAGTCTACTGTGGGAGACAGTAGATAGATAAAATAGCTACTACGTATGCTCTTCTTTTCACCAATACCCACCGCAAACGTATATATTATTATCATCTCATTGTAGTAGTTGTGCTACAGCCGAATTGCAAATATTGAAGCTTACAAAAGAAACGGGGGGAAAATTATCGTAAATGTAGAGAAGAGGCGTAATATGTGCATATGAATAGAGATATTAGGCTCTAAGAGTCAGTTAATCAGTTTGTTTTCATTATTGTTGTGATTGTGACTGTACAAAGAGAGTCGAACTGTGAATTTAGTCTGATATATTGATTTGATTTGATTGCCTTGACGTGCTCTGGTTTTGTGTGCACACACTTGGCAGGGCTTCCTGATTATTTTCTATTTATTTCCACATTAGATACATATCAGCTTTTGTTTGACAGAGATTCGTGGTTAGGTTATTGGCTCAGTTCCTTCTCATTTTCTTCGTCTCTACACAAGGCTTTGCAAGAATGACAATAATATACTGCCACCACCGCTAACAAATCTTAATCATAATTATAGTTGACTGTCTACACTAGAACCAACAATAAGATAACGTGAATACATACACAAACGTGTTCTCCTTACAATTAAATCTCAATATTAGCAGTGCAAAGTGTACATGTACCTCTGTTTTTTGCATATTGACTGTATCTACGGTTTGTTCTCGTACGCTTGCACTTTGCTAGAGACTCATCCTCGCGTGCCGCGTCAGTCGTTCTATTGCACATTTAAGAAACTTTACCCACTTCCTCACTCTTGACGTTGTCTTTTGGTTTTCTACTTGTGAAACTCTTCGGTTTTGTGGTAGTGAACTCGTGTAAGTTCAGTAGTGTTGTGTAGTGTATCAGTGCAAATATGTTATTATAAGGAAACCTTTTTCCATGCACGTATATCGTTCTCCAACTTTCCAACTCTTAGTATGGAAATACCACTTTGTTCATTCATTACATAAATTACGGCTATAACATGAAATGTGGACGTTAAAACTCTTTGTTGCAAGAGAAACTGTATTTGTTAACTTGAATTGAAGAAATTATTTGTTACTTCATATATTGAGTAAGAGCAGATAATGGAATCTTGCGGTAATGCTACGGAAGTTTCGGAATTTGCAAGGTAAATAGATTGCATTTCTCAAAATTTACCAATCTTTTTTCTTAGAAATTTTACATTTCCTTTTTGAAATAGGTTCCCTGTATGGTCGCTTAATGTTGGAGCTACAGCTATCATAATTGTTATTATTGTTGGCCTAATTGGGAATGCCTTAACTGTAGTAGCCCTTCTTAGATGCCAACGTGTCAGAAATATTGCTGCGGCATTTATCATTAGGTAAAGTACATTACTTTTCAGCTTTTATGTAATTGAAAATTAAATTCTAGTGAAAATGAAATTAGGTCATCGGTTCCGTAAATGTTAACAATTATGAGCCAATGCTAATAAAATTCGTCGTGTTTATTTTTAAGCTTATGTGTAGCGGATTTTCTCTTTTGTCTCATGGTCCTGCCATTCAGTGCATCCAATTTTATAAATGGGGACTGGATTCATGGAGAGTTCCTCTGTACACTATTCCCTCTTATGAGATATGGAAATTTAGGAGTTTCCCTTTTGTCCATTGCAATGATCACAATCAACAGGTATATACTGAAAAATTCTCATTCGTTTTCACTTCGATATATATTTTTTCAGTTATCTTATGTTGCATTTTTTGAACAAAATTTATACTCCTAAGATAATTTTCGAGTTTTTATGCGACGGAAATTTATTTACATGAAATTTTCAATGTGAAATAGGTACATGATGATAACAAACAACACATTGTACACAAAAGTATACAGACCTGTATGGATTGGAGCAATGATCGCTTTCTGTTGGATATTCAGTTTCTTAATGCAGTTACCTACTTTATTTGGAGTGTGGGGTTCGTTAGTTTTTATGATGATAAGGCTATGCTGACACATTTATCGATGTGCTTAAAAAGGGAGAAAAATGCTATTTATAGAAATTCTGGAAAACTAATCTGTAAAAAATTCCTTGTTCCTTAGGAAAATTTGGTTACGACAACTTACTGAAAACCTGTACAATTTTAGAAGATGATAACAAAAACTCATCAAAAAAAGCTCTCTTCATCATAGCATTTGTTATTCCTTGTACAATCATTATTTTTTGTTACGCAAGAATATTTTGGACTGTTCGAAAGTAAGTTTCCAAACTATTACGTAGATTGTCAATTTTCTCGAAAGAAATATAATAGATGTGTTAACATTGTAGATTATTAAATTACGAATAAGTAAATCACATTTTTTTAAAAAATCTTTTAGGTCAGAAAATAGAATGCGAAGACATTCAGTCCGATCCGACATTCGTGAGACTAAAAATAGGAAGAATGAATGGAGGATCACAAAAATGGTTTTAGTAATCTTTCTCTCTTTCGTAGCCTGTTATCTGCCAATAACCATAGTTAAAACTGCAGATAAGTGTGTTCGCTATCCAGGTAGGAAAATGCAACATCATCGTAATAATGTAAACAAATGGAAAAATAAATACTTATTTCTGTTTTATGTGTTTTTATCAGTGATGCATGTGGTGGGTTATGTTCTCGTGTACATGTCAGCTTGTGTGAATCCAATAATCTATGTCTTCATGAATAAGCAGTACCGGCAAGCTTTCAGAGCCGTGTTATTTCCAGCTAGTCTCCAATCGGTCTCATCAAGAGTCACCTTTCAATCACGAAGTCGTAAGATAACATATACAAATATTTTTTATGAATTTGATATGATAGATTAGCAAAAAGAAATCCAGTTTGATATAACATGAGTGTTGACATGCTATTTTTTCGCAGACAAATCCAAATCTCCCGGAGGTGATCCGAACAGTCAGACAATGGTCTCACGAATGTCAGTTACAAATACAAACTTCATCATCAGAGAGTGTGAAGAGCCATTGTAATAAATAAATGGCTGTTGGCTGATGGGAAAGAAACCGAGAGAAATTCATCAGATTATTTACATGATTTTCATTATGAGATTCAGTATGGACTAATACCGAGGACGAGCTTATAATTCAATTTAAAATAAATGACAAGAAATCTCATACTGATAAAATTTTGAACTACCTACCGTGTTTTATGATCTGAATTGTTTCTTTGATTGCGCAGACTACCAGCAAGCAATATGACTTATTATTTATAATAAAATATACCTACACTATTTGTTATGAGCAAGGTTTGTAATGTTAATGTTTTCCTACACAAAATTAGTTTTAGGTAGTATTGATTGAAAAGTTGGAATGTATGAGCAGCAATGTTTAGAATGGTGTGAGCTAATTGTAATTTTTGTAAGTATGATCATTTATGTATTTATGATGTAGATACTAAAGTAAGTTTACTAGCAAAAACAATACTATGAATTAGTATATAAAATAGTAATAAAGTATATTGGTATATTGTACATAAAATATAAATTAAATCATCAGTTTGTGTATTGCCTACTATTTTTAATTGGTCAAAAATTGCATCACCACAAGGTCTCAAGTCTCAACGCTTGAGTTATGGAATTTATATGTATGTACATGTACAAAGTACTCTTACAATGAAAATAATTCCAACCCAAACAATTTCTCTAACTAGCGCTCCTAACTAACTAGTACATAATTAACAGTTTTCATTTAGAAAAGAAAAGTTATCACTGTCGGTAATTTTAGGTTCACTCCAATAATCAAAACTGTGCCTGTAAATGTATGAATCTGAAAAGATATTATTAATATTCGTATTTGGTACGGGTTAGTATGCAATAGGAAACAACCTTCTCTACTACAATAAAAATCAAACTAGCTACAATTCCTATTCCTAAAAGAATATAGACAGTAAAGACGTCGTTATTTCCCAAACTTGGAACTGCTTCATGATAAGTACAATAGTAGATATTGTCAGCGGCCCGAAAAGTAGTTTGACGGTGCTTTATGCCGTCCTCCGCCATGACGAAGATTCTACAGGTAAATACAATAAATGATAGTAGGTAAGTTTTCTTTGTTTCAACCTCAAGAATTATTATCAGTCACAATTTACTTGAATAATATACAAAGACACCAATGATAATGCTTCTCTGCTTTAAAAAAGTTTAATATTTTCAATTCTAATTACGGAAAAGTGAGGAACTTTCTCATTGAAGAATTTTTGTGCATATACATTCCAGCCCCGCCAGTTGTTTCCAAACTAATCTGTAATTTGTGAAATTTTTGGCACCAATCGGTGACCAAGAGCTCATTGATACAAGGAAGGTGCTGGAACCAAACGTCTCGTTCGGATAATACAGCTACAGATGAATTAAGCAAACCATCAGCTGCTGTAAATGGATCTAAAACATTTTTATCTATGAACGCATCGTCTATAAATAGCCCTCGTTTTCGATATATCTCCTGTGTATCAAAAATTATCGAAAATTCAACTTGCATCACTATGTTTATGAAGCATATTAACATTTCTGTATATAGTTTCGCAAATTAACTGTGACTATTTGATGTGGCTTACTTAACTTCAGAAATTCTGTGCCCCTTATAGCTCTTACGTCAGAAACGACTGGTATACCCGACTTAATAAAGTCGTCATAAGTTTGAATCGGTCCCTTCTGATTAGAAAGGATGGAAAACAATGAACTTGCATAAAAAGTGTAGCACACAACAACAAAAAGCAAAGCTGTAAAGCGGATTATTTTTAGGGAAAATGTCGATGTTGAAATATTGACACCTTTTCAGAGAGGAAAAACTATATGAAAAATTGACGTTATTACGAAAAATATTCATAATGATTGGACGATTACCTCGCATTGTAACTGAGCTGATAAACCAAACTAATGCATCTTGAGAAATTTCCGAGTACATGATTTTGATTGTGCCAGATGGAGACCCAAATCCTTTACGCCTTCTTTTGATAATGAAGGCAACAAGAATCGTGGAAATTAAAAGTATCCAAGTTTCTAAATACACCACCCAAACATCTGGATGGAATGCTTTGATGTAAATGTTTCTCCACAAATTTGCGGGAGGTTGACGAAACATTATGAAAAGGCTATAAAATTATAAAGGGGTACCTTAATGAATTATAATTGAACCATATATACTTATAATTTACATTAGTAAACTGTACCTATATACTAACTGGAAATAGTATTACCCCGTAGATAAAAAACGTGGACCCATGTACAAGTGCTGCAATCTATACATTAAAAGTTCACCATATTGCACTGTAACATCTGCCTCACCGGACAAAATCTGCTGTCCCATTGCAGTTAGAGGAGCATCGGTAACCGTTGTAGGATCCTTGAAATATGGTCCAATCCATCCAGTGCCGTTAATTTCAATGAAACTGGGAGTTATATAAGTTATCATCATTTTTCAAGTTACAGTGAATACTATTGAAATCATTGGAAGATCGAATTTCTCTGAATATTGTTTATGTTCTATGTCTACAACATACACATCAGCATTTTCAGCATTGCCATGACCAATGTTACGAATATCTGAAGTACCTAAGAACTGAGTGAGTTCCAGAATATTAAATAAACGATCACAATAAATTGTGTAAACCATTTTCTCATTATCAGTTAGTAAAAAAGAAGTTGCAAGCTACAAAATGCAGAGTGTTATTTTGAAATATAAACAGAATTGACCATGTAGTAATCATGCATGTGAATGACCTTACTGACTGAATGCATACACACATAAAAATGACAGTAAAACTAAAGCTTGACATATTCAGTTCTCAATTTGAAATACGCCGCAGTTATTTATACAGTGCTAGTGGTGAAAAGAATAATTTAACGTACGTGAAATTATAAGCTTTGGAAATTGCTTCAAAAAGAATGGTCGGTTGTATGTAGCTAGTCTCAGGGTCGAACCAAGTAGTGTCTTTCTATAGAATACGAAAGTGATTTTTGATAAATTTTGCTAACTGCTTATAAAACTACATTATGATTCATACTTTTTAGCCCATTTAAAGTGTTTTCTTACAAAAACAGCTCCACGCACAGGAGCACCCCGAAAATTCCATCTTCTTGCAACTTTTCTGATTATATATTCATGTGTTATCTTGTAGATGCTGTAGGTATCCCATATAACTTGAATCACAGACACGTTTCTATGTACAGAATATAATTCTATGAGAGCTGATTTAGTAGATGTATTTGTGAGTTGGTAATTTTTTTCATTGTAATTAACACTGAGATAAACATCTGCATTCATTGGATAAGTTTGAATAATTTGTTCCACATTTTCTTGTTTTAAGGTTGAAATAATATTTTCCAACCCTGTAGAACTTAATTCAGGCCATTGGATAAAGTAGGTAGCTGTTACGAAAGGTTGTTCTTCAGCATAATATATTGTTGATATCTGAAAGTAATTTATACAGAAAAGAGATGCATAATGTAGGTTGTAGGTGAATGTCAATTAAAAGTCCCTTTACCTCTTTTAAGCGAAGAACTGCATCAGAAGAGTTGTTTGGGCAAATGTATAGGAATAGTGGGCTTATACTGAAGCCGGCAGTTTGCCATTGAATTTCTTCCATAGCATCTAGCATAAAATCGTAGTAAGATACAGATAACCCAGAATTATGTGATCCTAGTATCAACGATTGCAATTCTGCGTGAAAAGACGAAAACAAACAATTTAAACCACTTAAAGCCCAATGAAAAGGATTGTTATCATCAAAGAACTGTAAAATAGCAACATGGTTTTAAATGTAATTGGAAAGGACATACCATTATGACAATTTGTGTGAAATAAAATCTCTGTATTTTTGAAAAAGTCCTTCGCAAAAATATTAGCAGTTGAAGAGAGTCTAAGGTCACTTGAAATCAGAAAGTATAATAAATTGAGAATTAATTGCAATCTATGTTTTCCCATTTAAAAATGGTTATAGCTTCAAGGAAAATTCTCATAAAAGCGTAGTTTTAGGATGGAGAATCTTTGTGCTTTCTTCTTCTTGACCTAAAAGACGTGATTATCTTCATGTAACCCTTGCAAAGCAGAGGCATTGTCTCATACTTACATATCTTCTTACTTATGAGACACGATATGATCTGCAACAATTTGCGTAGAGAAATGCTTTGCATGCACTTAAATATATGTACAGGTGAGAATAATGCAATGACGTATAATATGCAACCAGAGTGTCGACCTATTATTATAATAAGAATGTCTGTGTGTGTGTGTTGTCTAATCGCTAACAACCGAACACTTTAATTGATTATGACTTTGCTATAATGCAGTGGCTATTACAATTGATTATCAACTTATCTGAGCAAATAAAAATGTCATGTAAATATTTGTGAATGTGCACAGCGTAACGGATGGTTTCCGCTTTTAGATCTCACGGCTATCTTTACCCTTATCTTTTACAGTGGAAACAAGACCGAGGATTTCATCGAAAGAAAAAACATACTTTTATTTCTCACATGAATGGGAATACATACATATAGAAAAGTACAAAACATTAATCAATATATTATCCATTTTTCTTACAGCAACTGCATGTACATACTTTCAGCGGGGAAGGTGAAGTTAAATTATTAAAACCCATTTGGACAGAGCAGACAATCAGCAGCTCCTATAAAATTAATTAAATTAAAACACACACATTAGTTTAAATTAAAGGTACCTCCCTCCTATAGTATACTCCTGACTATCCTCACTGTAATTAATTAAGTATCTACTTTTACTTGAGGTTGAGTTACACTTATCCAAGTTTTTACAGACTTAGAAAATTCTACAATTTTACCGCCAAAATTAAACTGTCTTTTGGTAAGTGAATATTGACATTTTCAATCAGTGTATATAGATCGTGTTGTCCAATTGCATTTAATTAAGCATTTCAAAACTCACAAGATTAATGTTTTCAGTAAATTCTCAATAGTACCTAATACAGGCAGGAGATAATTTCATATTATTTGTAAACACATGATTTTCTGATTCTCAAATTACAAGTTATAAGAGAGAAAATCATTTACATGCATGCATGGTTTTCTTGAGCCATGTTACATGTGCATGCAGAGAGCGAATAGTGTTTGTGTAATAATTTCATGCATTCATTTCATGTTCTATTACTACTATCATGTATTAATGCATGATTTTCCTGAATTCACTAATTTTCTTGAAATGAATTACACTATAAGAATACAATTTATAAATTGATTTCAGTTAGAGATATAGAATTAAGTCTTACCGAAACGGCCACCTCCATGATCTCTGGGGATTCCTTTGACGGGTCCATCAAACTTGGCATATCGCCCGTCAGAGGTGTCTAACCCGAATGGGTAGTTGGGGTTGGTGCCTCTATTATTGGTGTTCCTGTTATTGTTATTATTGTTGTTATTGAAGTTGAATGTTCTTACATTGTTATTATTTGGCCTGAAATTGTTATTCCTGAAATTGTTATTATTATTGTTGAAGTTATTAAATTGTCTGAAATTATTGTTGAACCTCTGAGCCTGTACACACGCCAGAGCAACAAAACACAGAACAAATGTAATGAGCCACTTCATTTTGTGACTTTAGTGAGTGAGAGTGATGTGATGTGAAAAGATATTATTTTGGAAGGAGGACTTCCTGAAGAAGTGGATCCTCTTGTGCACTGAAGAAGAATAAGAGAGCAGGGATCTTTGCCTACTCTTTAAATCCTTTGGAATTAGCAGCCTTTCAGTTGAGCCAGCTATTAGTATTTCCGTTCTCTATTATTACCTTTACTTTTATTGTGTCTTGTCTTGTCTTCTCATGGAGGTTTAATGATCGTACATTTACATTAAGATAGTGCGAGGTCCTAATAGTAGTAAAAATAATGTAGATACATAACAGGAGGGCTGCCTTTTTTCTATTGCGACCACAATGAATGAACATTAGTCAGCATTCGCATCTTCGATTTTGTCGTCGTGACTCTAAGCTCCTTTTAACAATACACACACATGCATGCATGCAAGCATGATGCATACATCATAATATTATTATAACTACTACATACACATACAGTAAACATACTTACGTGTGTTACACGTAATAATCTTTCTAGAATTCCTAGAATCACATGCATAGGTACATGTGTGTAGGATTTTATAAGTTTATAAGTCATTCTTTGCAACTTAAAGGCTACAGGTATGCTAATACACATATATTGTGGCGATAGCAAGTGAATAGAATTGGATTGATAGTGAAAAGAAGGGAAGAGTGTCAAGGAAATCAGCCAAGCTCGCAATTGGAGAATAATGCACCTTATTTTATTGTTTGCAAACAGAATAACAGTAGTAGTAGTAGTAGTAAGAGCTTAGAGTAGTGCACCCTTAGACTCTTAGACATGTCTTATATTATAATATGCCCACGAAATTATTATGAAGTTTCTTATAAGAGAAATGCAATCTTTAATACGTCCGTCCGTACGTACATACATAACGATAGGAATAGTGCTCAAAGATAACAACTGCTGCGTGCAGTAATAAAATTAACTTTAGCATAGTGAACTACTAGAGTGATGCCACTATAATAACAATATTATATTCTTTGCTACCCACCACCACAAACAATTACCATTTTTTTCTGTGGTGGATATAATATATGAAGCTATAGGCTATACAAATAATTGGATTGGTATTTGTTATAACTTTTTCTTAACACCATTAAAGTATTATGCTACGATACGATTAGACGTGTTTTGTAATATAGTAAATTAAGTTAGTTCACTTGAATCGACTCGAGTATTGGCTCCTCCATCCTTTCCAACAGCAGTTTCATTCAAAACGATCATTATTAGCTGACGAGATGTAAGTTACTTGTATCTTTTCAATCCCTTTGCTTTATGGCATCGCGACGAAGATATATGCGTTGTGAAATAATACGACCACGACGATGTCGACGATGATTAAAGTGTGATGCCAAGGTAAATGGGATGCTAATCCTCTAATAATCATTGCTGTCTTGTCTTGTTTTATCTCCTCTTCTTGAGTGAATTAACACCTAAATTGTTTTGCTTACGCTAACTGTCTAAAGAACTAGGTATATAGCACTAGGGACTCTTTTTAGCCCATTAGCTTCGATGTACTTTCTATTCTCTTGTTATATATTTACTATAGGCAGATATAAATACATTCAAATCTTGGGATTTTCTACCTACTAAATTGCACTAGCAATCAGACAATTTTTTTTCAGGCACGGCAAGGCAAGCTAAACATTGGAAATTGTAATCGATGTTCTTTTTACGAACTAGATGACAAATAATAATCCTAAAAATAAGATATTATAATCTATGTAGGAATCATTTAGGTATAGGTACCTTGTTTTCTAAACAAACAAAAACAGAGCACCTTATCATACATTCCTTGTCCTCTGTTTACTTTTAGTTCTTCTACTAACACAGAAACAGTTAATTTCTGTGAAAAATCCCCGTTGGCTCCTTTTTTGCCTGCTGTGCACCAAACACAACATTTTGCACGTTGAGGAAAACAGTAATAGTAATAGCTGAGGAGTCGTGAAAATGACAATTGACAAGAGCAGCGTAAGTAAATTACTCCGTTGTTATTTTCATTTCTAGAAATGATGTGCATAAAGTAAAAAATCCCTAAATTAACATGCAAATACTAGAAAGTGAATTGAGACATGTTTTTCAGGATGGACTCTCTTCCTTTTAAATCTTCATTTATTATTTCAGAGTTTCTTGACATGCACGCATTCTGTCTATCTATCTCATTCACTCAATCAGTTCACTCACTCACAGCAGATATATTTAATTGGGTGAAATTATTAACTATTTTTCTATCTGTACATTATGCATACGAAAAATAACTTTCTTCATATTATATATTTACACATTGTTGCATCCTCTAGATAAACAGATGATAAAAATAAGTTCAAAACATTGTTAATTCTCTGTGTATACGTTGTATACATATATTTGTGATATTCTAACAAATGCCACTGTTGTATAGAGCAAGCCTTGTATTTTCGATGGTTTTATCTGAGGGTGTCTTTAGATTGTTGTCAGAATTGGAATCTCTTCAATATCTTCATTATGTTCCCATAAACCATTATTCCTACCTTCAAATAGTGTGGTAATGCTGTAATAACATGAAAAACAAAGAACGACACACTCGCCTTGCTTTGTTACATAACAATTCATAAACAACAATGTACTTAGTGTATTGTTATGTCAAGAAGGTGGAAAGTTGAATCTGACTCACACTTTTAAAAATGTTAATTGCAAAAATCAGTAAGCAATAATTTACTCTTGCGTTCACTAAAAATAGAAATAACAGGGTCTTTAAACAAAGGTTTTGGATTTTAAGATATGGAGGATGTTAGAGAGGTAAGACTTGGTGTACCTTTTTTAGTGTTTGCAAGAATTGACCTTAAAACAATAAACACGAAAATTGAGTCTGCATTAAATTATCATTTTTAATTCATTCATGACGCATGTAAATTTGAATTTTTCGTTGTTCCTGCTATGCCCTTTTCGCTAATAATGTTGTCAACATTTCAAACTTTCAAAGATATTGTTATTTACAAGTAGTTTAGCATAAAAGGAAGATTTCAAGGTTTGAATGCTTATTAACTGTGCCTACCTGTACGTGCACAATTAATAAGTAAGCAAGAATTTTTGAATCTGTTGCAACAGAGCAATAAGTCAAAGGATAAAATGATATATTATTTGATCTGCTGTGATTTGATGTTGCACAACTTGATTAGCCTTTTGTTTGTATCATCCCTCAAACCTCAAACAAACGTCATGGTCAAAAGCACCCATTAGTGTGTATTCAGTGAAGATATAAGGTAATGACTCTAATGACACTCTTTACAATCACTTAGGCTCATAAATATCTTCACTCTTCCATGTAATTAGAAATGCATATTTACAATTTAATATTACGAAACTATTTGCAAAGAAGAATAGGCAGAATGAACGTTGGGAGATGATGATCTGAAAGGGAAACCTTTATGCATGACTTGATTAAACATTCACAATGTGAATCATATGCATTGTTAGTGACTAGATGCTAATTAAATGAGCAGGATGTCAAGTTCGGATACTTGTCGGACAGGAAATTTCAAGCCAAGACCTTGGCAAATATTTACAGTCAAATAAAGGTGTATCATTGCCATAAGATTTTAAATTATTCAATAAACTCATCTTCATTTCCTAATTATAATTGAAAATAGGAAGTTATTTTGAGACCTTCGTTTGAAAAGCTGTTTTCCAGTAAACGACTGCAATAATTCATTTACAGGTAACGTAACTTCTCGGAAGTGGGTATTACATACCAAAATTCATGATTCATGAAATGTGTGTAAATCCCCAAGTGATGCAGAAAATGTAAATAAGTTTGTCTTTCGACACTTGAGAGCGTGTGTATGTCCATATGGGTTGTATTATGGTAGAAAAGAGTGGCCTAAGAGGTAAACAACGTGCATTCTAAGAAATCGTGACAGATTGCATTAAATTCGCAATGTTGCTGCATGAATTTCATGTGCATCTAATTTATTATTCATCTTTAATTGTATATCTTATGCAGTGTCCTATAACCCAGTGGTTCCAAGTCCTTCTATTTAATAAAGGCATTTTGTGACTAACTTGGAGCTATATGATTATTATTGCAAATATCAAATGTCTTCACTACACTTCTGCAACGAACAAGTTCTGAAAGGGACTCTTAATCATAATATACAGTCGAGTGAGCACATCCAACTTGTGGGATAAAGAAGCATTTAAAAACATGCAAGGTGTGTTTTGTGTGTGCAGGTGAGGTTAGTCCAAGTTGATGTTGATATTATTTTGTCATTTGTACTGCGTATCAAATCTGATGACCACTTTTCGTGAATATCATACTGGGTTGTCTTACTTATTCTTCTAACACTAGAGCATAATATAAAAACAACTTTGTCGCAATACTTTATAATATTTGTATATCTATCACATTTTAACTTATATAATAAATATTAAATACATTGTTACCTACGTACATCTAAGAGACGTTTATTGTGGTTACTAATTGATTCTATGTAAATCTATATAAACTTGTACAGTACAGGTATACTATATTGTATTCAATGTGTATTATATTATTCTAAAAAGAAGGTAACATAAAATGCAAGATAGTCATTTAGGTTTGGATTATTCATAGAGTTGCTCTTACAGGCGGCATCACATTCAAATCATGCTTGCTTACATTTACATAGGCATTACTTAAGATATAAGCGACTTTAATTTGGCTACATAAGTACAAACAGATACCTACAGAATAGAAGATTGAATTCTTTGTGTCAATGGAAAAGATAAATAATAGTTTCGGGAAAGTTTTGCCTTATGCAATAGTAATTTAATTTTTTTATACTTAAGCCACATTGGAGATACAGTAGAGCGGCTATGTACTATCTTTAAGGACCGTGTTGACAATTTTGTACATTGTAAAATTGTAATTAATTTCTATACAATTCATTCCAACTTTCTTTAGCTAGAAAAAAAAGATAATACATAATGTCGAGCCTCCTGACTGGCTTAGCTGGGAAAGTGGTTCTTATTACAGGTATGTATTGATTGTGCTATAATGCCTTCAATTTATTTCATGCCAATTACTTTCTTGCATAATTCAGCACACAAACTATTGAATGGGTACATGAACCTACTTACCGCATGATTGGCAAATGTATTTATTCACTAAATTCCATATTTAAATGACCTGAGCCGTTATCGTGTTAACATCTAATTATCACCTTTGCAGGAGCAAGTAGTGGACTTGGAAGGCATACAGCTATTCAATTTGCCAAAAATGGATGTAGAATTGCAATTTCTGGCAGAAAAATTGACGAGCTAAAAATTACACAAAATGCATGTGAATCAGAAGGAAAATTGGCAGCCTCTAATGTAAGCATGCACTATGCGCATCATCATTCATCATAAATATTTATGATCACAAGCAAATATTGAAAATTCATTTTTTAACGCTGGTGGGTAAATAGAGTGTATGGAATAAATAACATCACAACTCTAATACACAGGTATAATGGCGTAAAGGACTTGACACTAACGAATCTTACAGAATATTTCACACTAAAGATAGCAATAATAATATTTTTAAGTTTTAGGAAAATCTTTTGTTTTTATGCCACATTGTTGGCTTTTTAATAAAAATGCGAGACCAGAGGTCTAAAACTATTGATTGAATTGTTATTAGATTTTTCAGACAGTAGCCGATCTTGAAAAGGCTGATGACTGCAGAAAAGTTGTGGAAGAAACGGTTGATAAATATGGTCAGCTGGATGTACTAGTAAATGCTGCAGGAATTCTAACAGGTGGTGGAATTGAAAATCTGACTTTGGAAAATTACGATAAACAAATGAACATTAATGCTCGCTCACTTTTCATTACGACACAAACTGCTGTTCCACATTTAAAGAAAACTAAAGGAAATATAGTTAATGTTTCCAGGTATATTTTATTGGAAATCTCTTTAATTTTCATTAGTTTAATTACAGAAAAAACCACAAACAAATTTTATTTCTTTACAGTGTTACTGGTCTGAGAGCGGTAAATTACCCCTTCACAAATATCTCTGAGCATTCTATTATTATGGTCAGCTGGATGTACTAGTAAATGCTGCAGGAATTCTAACAGGTGGTGGAATTGAAAATCTGACTTTGGAAAATTACGATAAACAAATGAACATTAATGCTCGATCACTTTTCATTACGACACAAACTGCTGTTCCACATTTAAAGAAAACTAAAGGAAATATAGTAAATGTTTCCAGGTATATTTTATTGGAAATCTCTTTAATTGTTGTTAGTTTAAGTACAGAAAAAACCACAAACAAATTTTATTTCTTTACAGTGTTACTGGTCTGAGAGCGGTAAATTACCCCTTCACAAATATATCTGAGCATTCTATTAAAAAACATCAGTAGAAGAACTGGTAATAAAATTTGAATGATTTTACGGTTAGTTTCCTGGAGTTCTGTCATACTGCATGAGTAAAGGAGCTGTAGACCAACTGACAAGATCAGTAGCCTTAGACTTAGCTCCATATGGGTGAGATATTTTCACTGGTTGCAATTGCATGTCAATAATTTGCATGTAACGTATTTTATGCAGGTTGATAAAATTAAAATAGCATCACATCATTCACATATTAAAAAAGTTCCACAAAATGATTTTTTTGCTAAATATAATAATCATTTATTGTAATTCATTGTTCAGAGTACGTTGTAATGCTGTCAACCCTGGTGTTATCATAACAGGACTTCACAAAAATGCTGGTATGGAAGAAGAAGCTTATTTAAAGTAGGTACATACATTACAATAATGAAAAACTTGAATCATAATTCTGCAAGCTAATAAATGTCTAAATAAACAATTTCTTTGGCTGTTGAGAATTGTGGATAGCCTGTAAAACCAATAAGGGTATCTTATCTACAGAAATATTTTTGCAAAAAAATGAAGACAGGACAATAAAGATTTGAAATGAGATTTAATATTAGTCAAAATTATTTTAGATTTTTAGAGCACTCGAAAACAACCCACGCCTTGGGACGTGCGGGGGAACCAATTGAAGTCGCAAATGCAATTGTATTTTTAGCATCAAATGAATTGTCAGGATTTCTCACCGGAGTCACTCTTCCAGTCGATGGGGGTAAAATACATACATTACCATGCTATAATGAATTGGATAATTGGATATAATTAAAATGAAAATCCTTTAAAAGCCAGCGAATTAATTTGATTTAAAAAATATTTCTATATAATGTCAATATTACATCTAGATTAGAGTTTTGCGTGATATATTATGATGTGATGTCTGATGAATTGATGTGATGACTCATATTGTTGTACATCCATTAAAAGCGTTAAATATTTTTTAGGTCGGTCAATAATGTGCCCACGCTAAAATTTAAAAAAGATAGGAAGATGAAGATTAGACACACGATCGAGCGCTGAGTCAACCTCTTCAATTATTTTACAAGTTACAAAGTTTAAATGAACTGAATATTATACATCCAAAATAATTACTGGCAGTTATTCCAATAAACAGGTAAATAATTTCTATGATATCCATGCAGTAAAAATTTGTAGAATCTATAAAAGCTGGCAAATAAAGTTTTTTGTGTACCTACTCTTTGTATACTATGTCCACGAAAAATACTAATTATTTGTGTTCTTTTTAATTCCTTTCCACGCACAGTTATGATTTACGATTAAAGGAAAATAAATAGTAATAAAACATTTTTGGAATTATGCCATCAAATCATATTACGTTACAATGCTATGTTCGAATTTAAGCCAATAAAATAAATGATTTCCATATACTGAGTCTATGTGAAAATGTGAATGTGTTCATATGTGGCAGGAGACTGGAATGACTGGATAACATATTGTGAGACACATGAACGTTGTTGAGGAACTTTGGAGAGTGGAGGAGCGAACTTCAAGAAATCAGTAGGTATCTCTCGGATAAAAACCTGTAGATTTTTAATTTCTCGGTAAAACCATTGCTTTTAGTATCAGCTATTTAATTCTGGTGGAAGTAGGTAGAAATTAAAATGTCAGGCTTACAAACGGGATTGAAGGACAAGGTCGTATTGATCACAGGTAATGAATTAATGATGCATCTTCACCTTCCAAACTATACTTAATTTTAGTTTCAGCACTTCAAAGTGTTCAATTCAAGAAGATAAAAATGCTTAATAATACATAAAATGATGCGAACATAATTACTAACATAATTACCAACATAAATAATTACATAAATGGATTGCTGGAAGCGAATTCAAATTTAAATGGACAATGCCACATGAAGATTAATTTTATATAATGAAGAATTTATATAGCCTGTGTCTGAGTAGTCTTATTTTACTGAGCTAATAATTTTTACAATTTTGAATTTGAAAGGAGGAAGCAGTGGAATTGGAAGATATGCAGCAATTGAATTTGCTAAAAATGGATGCAAGCTAGCAATAGCCGGAAGAAATTCTGAGAATTTAAATGAAACATCTACGTTGTGTCAAAAAGAAGGAATTTCTGATAGTGATGTAAGGAAATAAATGATCTATTTATTTGAAACGATTTAGTGCATGAGAATTCGGAATTTTGATATCCTTGCATAAGATTCATATAATTTTAATCAATCGTTTTAGATAAGAAATTAATTCATAAAAATTGCGTCTTTAAATAATGAAAGGTTGAAATATTATACTTGATTTGTCGGGGAATATAGCATAATATTAATATTATTAACCCGCAATCCTCCATGCAGGTGTTACAAATCGTTGTTGATTTACAAAAAGAAGAAGATTCCAAAAGAGTCGTTGAAGATACCGTTGCGAAATACGGCTCCATAGATGTGCTTGTAAATTCAGCTGGAATTTTAGTAACCGGAGGAATTGAAACATTAACTATAGAAGACTATGATCGTCAGATGAACATCAATGTCCGTTCACCATTCATTACAACCCAAGCAGCCGTCCCTTATTTGAAGCTGAGTAAAGGGAATATTGTCAACATTTCCAGGTATAAATTAATTATAAACTAACATGGACAATTCATTGTAAATTGAAACCATTTATTATGCCTTTATAGCTACTGATTTTAATCTGATTTTTTAACAAAAAGTAGTAATATTTCATTTATTTCTATTTTTCCATATATCTAGTATAAATGGGATTCGTTCGGTAAGTGCCATTGTTCATAATCATCGCATTCTCTCCATTTCTTACGTCTTTGTCTAATATTATAGAAGTTAAAATAATAATTACGTATGCTTGTTAACCTTATTAATTTGTATAGAAAATGATAATAGAGTCTTACAATTAAAATGAAAAATTTTGATTTTGTCTTAAGTCAGATTTAGCTTTAGAGCTTTATAAATATTATTTGTGTTTATTTTGTAGTTTCCTGGAGTTTTATCCTACTGCATGAGCAAATCAGCGTCTGACCAATTTACTCGTTGTTTGGCTCTTGAGCTTGCACCAAATGGAGTTCGCGTAAACTCTGTCAACCCTGGCGTTATAGTCACAAACTGCCACAAAAATGCTGGAATGAATGCTGAGGCATACGAAAAGTAGGAGAACTAATTTCCTTTCTTGCAAAATGTCTTAATGTTTTCAAAAATATAATAATAATTTATATTTGCATTCTTTTCCTTAGATTCCTTGAACATTCTAAGACAACACATGCCTTGGGAAGAGTAGGGCAACCTGAAGAGGTAGCCAATGCAATTGTGTTTTTAGCATCCAATAAATTAAGTGGATTTACGACAGGAGTAACACTCCCCGTGGATGGTGGAAGAGGATGTATGTGTCCGCGTTAATTTTTCACCTTCTTGACTATAGTCACCTGCTTCAACACTAATTGAGCTTTAACATATGTAATATATTACAGTCATTCAACCTGATTAGGATTGAGAGATCAAATTCCATGAAAATAGAAGCACTCTGCTATGTACCTATGTATAATATTATTATAACTGCTACATATGCATGCTTAATGCTGGAAGCAGAAAATAAAGAACATTTATTTTAAACCAGAACGTAGGAAATTGCAGCAGATTAATCATTTTAATTAAATTGCTGGAATTCACTCCTGAAATTCATGAATGTAAGACTTCAAGGATTTACTATAGCACAAGAGGGACAAACATGTGGTTTAGGAAATTACAATAATAACAATGAATACTGTTGAAATTGAATTTTGAACATCATTATTATTACTGAAGTTGAAGACAATGCTTAGAAAAACAACAGAACTCTAGAACTTGTCTAATAGAATCATTTTATTCATACTCAATACTCAGTGCATATTTTATGTGCATATTATATCAAAGCACAACATTTAGCTAAGTAAAAGAGTGTAAACATAATTAGTAACAATGTAAACACATTTCAATCCCATTTTTGAATTGAAATATGTGAAATTACTCAATTTAAAACGAATTGGTCTTAACGCTTTCAATCGTCGTTGAATGTACTTACTGCCACGACCTCCTAAGTTCTCCAATTGAGTTGTATGAAGAAAACATTTCGACAGTTGTTCTAAATTGTTGCCTACGGCTAATATAAAATGTAGTGCTATAAAAGTGTCAAATCCTGCAAGGACAGAAATGAAAAGAATAAATTGGGGCAGGGATTTGTAAAATGCAATAGCTCCGTAAAAGCAGGCAATTTGAATCAACACCAGGATACCAATTCCTGTGGCCATTACATGAGCCGAAAACACACGATGGAGAACACTTGTATGAAGAATACAATTGTAAAGATGAATCTTGTTCATAAATTGTCTCAAACGTAAGAAATTCTTAGATTTGATATTTTCCGACATTTCCCTGTTGATATTCAAACAAAGTTACTCATTATTAACTTTATTAACTAGGAATTTAAGGTTCGTGACAAATTACTCGCACCCAGACACCACATTTAAGTAGGTTTTTCAGAGTTTTCGGTGCCTATCTACGAAATCCGTGGAATTCGCCCAAATCTCATATGGACCTTCGTTTTAAGTACTAAAGCTAGCTACTACAATTAAAAAGTAGATTTGAATGAAGGGTTTAGTATTTTAGCTTACTTGATCATTGTCATCCATTGAGTCAAATAGACCATCTCGTCAAAATTAACAAGAAGATAAAACATCGAATTGACTAGATGATTAAATATGAACAAGGTATTCATAAGACTGAATAGTACCATCCCCAATAAGTTTTCACCACCAACTAAGTGGTACAAGTTATATGCTGATGATCTCCTACACAAAATTACGAAAACTACGGGTGGGATAAACCATATTGAATAAAAAATTAATTGAGAAATGATCTCCAGGATTAGCATATCTCTTGTTCGTCTTGTTCTGTATTCTGAAACAACAATGGAAAACAAAATTCGGATATAGTCATTCATTAATTAAGCGAAATGAATTTTATGGTATTCCTTTCTGGTTAAAATGTATCATTCCTAGTTCAGAAAGTTGTCTTACGAATATATAGTTGATGTCTTTGAAAGCTGCGGTGGCACATGGATAAATCATGGAGATAGACATATGTGTTTAGATGTAGTATGCAGGAGTGGACGCAAAAGAGGCATATACTAATTTCAGGAAGCATATATTCCAAAGGTTGGGAGTGTTTTGTCCAAAATAACAGCCATAGCGCTGGCAATTGTGACGGCACACTGAAATGATGTACTCAAAATCCAAAGAATTACATCTTTTCTGGACGAAACTTGCACAGAGTTTGATTTTGTATCCCAAATATATGGCAAACATTTTAATACTCCTCCTACTATTGTCAAGCTTTCTAAGGATTTCGAAACCCTTGTTTTATGTAATTCAATACTTGGTCCTTTAAAGTAATGACTTGAATGTGCATCAATGTAGTGCTGAAGAAATTTGATTCTCAACATTTCGAAAATTATGCCTAACAATATCAGAGGCGAAAATGCTGTTGTGTACTGTGTACTACCTCTGAACTATAAAATACATTTGCAGAAAACGCTTATTGCGTATGAAACTGTAATGTGTAATAGGGAAGCAATTACTCCACCACCCTATTATGCCTAACAATATCAGAGGCGAAAATGCTGTTGTGTACTGTGTACCTCTGAACTATAAAATACATTTGCAGAAAACGCTTATTGCGTATGAAACTGTAATGTGTAATAGGGAAGCAATAACTCCACCACCCTAAGAATTATAGTCTGACACAAGTTACCATTCTTTTTCTAAAGGATACAACTTACTATACG
This sequence comes from Tomocerus nigrus, assembly GCA_019776505.1. NCBI lineage: Eukaryota > Metazoa > Arthropoda > Collembola > Entomobryomorpha > Tomoceridae > Tomocerus > Tomocerus nigrus. Next base: position 14,966 of record JABASI010000518.1, on the reverse strand, counting down.
AGTACACTGTATAAGAATTTATGAGAAAATGAAAAATATACACCTATCGCTTCCTGCAAAATTGTTTTCGTAAATATCACAAAATTCAAGGCACCGCAACACAACTACCTATAATTGTAGGGCATTAGGCACAAGGAAACAGACGCAATTGTAAATGTAAGCTATTATTTTACAGGTGAAAGCAAATTAGCGCAAATAGGCCACAACAATTGTCTCCTGTCAACATATAATATAATTATGAATTTAATGGTATTTAATGTTGATGCCAAGTAATTGCAACTTTCATCCATATTAACTGCTTGTTTCGAAATTAAATATTTTACACAGATAGTGTCGACAGTTGGTGAATTATTCCATTGCTTCGTGACTTCATTTTAAATGTACTATTATTGTCCTAGGTATGTACTTATATCGGCGTAGTGAAAGTTTGAAATGAAGAAAACTATGTTATATGATATGTAATCTATTTACAACAAATAATTCAGTTAAATACATGAAGTTAGGAGACCCGCTTAATGGTATTTAATGTTGATGCCAAGTAATTGCAACTTTCATCGATTGAGCATTAACTACTACTGCTACTTGTTTCGAAATTAAGTATTTTACACAGATAGCTTCGTGACTTCATTTTAAATGTACTATTATTGTACTAGGTATGTATATCGGCGTGAAAGTTTGAAAACTGTTATTTGATATGTAATCTATTTACAACAAATAATTCAGTTAAATACATGAAGTTAGGAGACCCGCCTTTTACGTAGGTTTTTTCTTCCTACTGTAGATTTACGCTGATATAGAGCAGAAAAGACAATTTACATTTTGCAGTTACCAACACGTCTTTGGAAACAATAATGCTATATTATTATCTACACTTTAATGGGTGTATAAGCAGTTTAATTAAGTCTTACCAAGTTACCAATGATTAAACTAAGGCCATGATTTGAAATTGACAAGTAAAAGTATGTGATACGGAAAAACAAAATACAAATTTATTCATCGACACTGAGAAAGGACGCAGCTAACTTTTACCTAGAGGTATCATGAGTGAGGGAAACAATACCAATCAAAATTCTTTATGGATTTTCTAAAATGTCTGAACCTTCCTACAACAGTGGCTGAAGACATTGCTTTTCTTGCTAAAGATCCTCGTCTTTGATACAAAATCATTTATTTACGCAAACTCTTGCTTTTAAATTATTTATAAGTATGCAAACGTTTCAAACAGAATTTGTTACAGAATTGTCGGCGTCACTTGTAAAAGATAATATTAATATATTGTTTATGTCGCAGATAACATATTGAATTTGAAAAAAATGGAAAATTTTCTAATATGCTATTATATCTGCACACTGTGCACTCAACAGCAAATATGTAAGCAGGACATTATGTCTGGAACGGGAACGACCCTTTTTATGTAGCAGTTACTGGGCGTTTCTCAATCCATCCTTTAATTTGTGGTATTGAACACACGAACAATTTTTACAAAAAACTCAACTTTCTGCTCCCTCCAAGGCAAGGGGANTTTTATGTAGCAGTTACTGGGCGTTTCTCAATCCATCCTTTAATTTGTGGTATTGAACACAGGAACAATTTTTACAAAAAACTCAACTTTCTGCTCCCTCCAAGGCAAGGGGATGAGTTAATTACGTCTGTTATTGAATGAATTCCAGCATTCATGAAATCTAGTGTGTGCTTTTCTAATAATAGACTTTCAAAAAGTCATACGCGCAAACACTGAAAACAAAGATGGCCGAGATGATGATAACTTTCAATGGCCACTGCCTTCATAAAACTTTAGAGAATATTTATTGGACAAATTTCTTTTTTCCCCTTTAGACTTAGACAAATCAACAAATTAGGACAAGGACATAATTTACACTATGTGATGCATCCAGTATGAATAGCGCACTAGGACCTAGGACTATCAGAAAACGTGAGCTTCTATCTAGCGTCATTAGCAGTTCGTTCGTTCGGAAGGTGGAATAACTAACATTACAAAAGTATTGAGTACATTCTTAAAATATTTATTAAAGTACATAGGTAGAACGTAAAATGTTACGTTTACCTGAGATGATAACGAAACGAAATTATCATTATTCTGATATGCTTCCCGGTGCCAGCCAGGTCTTACAAACTGATACAAACCTATAAAATAATTTCCGCACGTAGGCCTTAATTAATTGGTGCATGAATGCATGAAATGTATGCATGGTACATATTATTGAAAATGTATTTCATTTCCTGTAATCTTTTCAAACTGAAAGCTTACAATAATATTTGCTGCAATAAGCAGAATACTAAATGTTTATGTAAAATGATTCTGGGGGTGTATTTTAGGCACTCAAACCAGAGCTGTCTAAATCATCCTTTTTATTGCATTAATTTGCATACAGATTACAGCTACGATGTATAGCATGTAAAAGGATTTTCATCTACACATTACACATCCTCAAGTAGATTATGTAACATTCACTTATGAAAACCTACGCTACATTAGGTAGTACACATATCACACCCATTTGCCACCCTAATTAATTATTTTGGCCTTGAAAATGGTACATCTGCTTATTTATGGTGATATGATGTGCAGGATCTCTGTTGTCTACTGAAAACACTGTCAGGTTTGCGTATTAAATCCGAATTAATTGCTTAATGCAAAAAGTTGAGTTCTTGATATTGATAACACGAAATGGAATGAGATTCCAAACTGATAGCCAAAAATATTTACAGTGTAATTGCTTTTACTTGATCTGAAGCGATATAGGTACAGTACCTACTGCAATTTGCATACCTACAAAAGTTCCTCAGTACTACATAATTTATGATCGACAAACATTAAATAAAGCAAGATGATCATTAATTTCTTTCTCTATAAATATCTTCGTGCAGCATATATAGCAAAAGTTTTCTACAGGTAAAAAAAATCTTGGCACTTCTTAAAACAATAAACTTCTCAAAGAAAATATTCAAAAGGCTGTGGTGTTGGTAAACAAGCAAACATTGAACATTAAGTATTGATCATAATCATGTCGTCACTCATGAGATGCATTAAATATTAATACGTAAATTACGTTGTTCACATTCACCCAACAAACAAAATGTTACGTAGTAGTAAGTGCATTATATCATAATATCAGTATTAATATGCATAATATTTAAAAGTGTAGCTTCAAACTTTCTAAGGTGTATTCATTAAATGCTCAAGTGATAATATGAAACAACTACAATCACGAAATGCTCACAAAATCGAACAAAATCAATAAAAACTGTGTAGCCAGCCGCGTAGGTAACTATGTTTTAATACACACGTACATAATATTATATTATGTACATGTACCTATTATTATCTACAAAAGTAACGACAGTTTGCCGTAATAAATTATTAAGTCTGTACAGAGTCTACAGAGTGATAATAATGATAACGTTTATTATATCCCTCTATTCTATATGTTATGAACAGTATATTATTATGATTTTATACACTTCTATAATGCTTATAACATAAGCTATGAAAATACTATCCATGCGTCCCTCTTTGCTTTATAATCTTCAATTTAAGGATTATTTTTTATTGTCCAGTAATTTGAAATTTGGATGTACATGCAAATATTTTACAGTCTTTTTAACTACAGTTCAAACTATTTAGTTATCAACGATGGCCCGTTAGCTCAGCTGGTTAGAGCGCCGTGCTAATAACGCGGAGGTCGCGGGTTCGATCCCCTCACGGGCCATGAATATATTTTTGCAAAGACTGAATTTAATACATCAGTGTTGAAAAGCTCTTTTAAAAACATCATTCAAATGTATCTACGTGTTTCAGAGGCAATGCGCAAATGAATAAACTATTCTATCTACTAAATACTATGCCCCAATATTGACAAACTTCTCCAGAAAATTGAAAGTCCAGAATTTAGTACGGAGCCAATGTGCTTATATGTTTTCTAATGATTATGCAAATTATCTAAGAACCCATTATGTCACCTCACATCACAAGTTGTAATGTTTCAAGGAAGTTAACCCAAATTGTTAATTGAGGGGTTTTGTACTTTATTTAAATTATTGATTGAATGTAGCGTAGGTACTGTTGTAGTTTCCTTTTAAGTACATTAATTATTACTATAGTCAACCATATGTAATTTTCTTTATCTGTTTTATATGCAATTATGTTGACTTCTATTAACACTGGGCTTCTAATTTTCAATAGTTTCCTTTTCGTTGTCCCGCATGCATAGTCCTAATATGCATAGAATTTTAGAAAAGAACCCCTATAAAAATTGTAGTGTAGAGTAATTAGTAATTAGTGAGTTATAATTCAAGAGTTTTTAAATACGGGCTATGTAATTTAGTTAAGATTTCTAAATAAGTCTAGAAAATAATTTGAACTTCTTCCAGACGAGTACTATAAACAGAATTGTTTGTCTCTCATCTTCATAAGACCATTTAAGTAATTTTACACTTGACACTTGACATTGGTAAGAACAAGTGGTTTGTTCAGAAATTCGTGCATGAAGCTAATGCAAAGTGCAATAATATGACTAAACAACAATTTACATTTATAGGTACTAGAATTTAAATGAGTCTAGCTCACGAGGTGTACATAAAATATAGCAACATTCTTACAAGGAGACTATTTTGCACGACATTTTGCCCAGAAAGCAATGCACTGCTGTATTGCGCAACAGTTAGAAGTCCATTTATATAATGTCAAGTATAATGAAATGTGGTTTAGTGGACTGTTTTGAGATACCTTGCTCTGTTATTTAAATTAGTCGATAAATGACATGCGACCAAGTCATAAACTTGTGCTTATTGTGTAGCAGAATTACAATGGCAATCTACTTAGTTAAGATATGTAATAAAGATGCCCACGCAACGTGGCAGAGCAAGGTAAACTAATTGTACGAAACGTAATAGGCCTTTTGCAGTCACCTATCAATACCTACATGCACTGAACATTAATAGTATCACCATCCAACAAAAGTAGAAAAGCCTTAAAACACGCCACCATAATATTTAATGGCGAAGATTTCTGTATTTTAATTATAAGATAAGAAAGAGCAGCCTATTATATTTAAATTGACAATATAAAATTAATGTCCCGATACGATCATGAACTTATCTTAATGAGGCATCTTTGATTTGGTTTCGACAAACAGATGCTGTCACAGAAAGAGAGAGTGACGTAAATAAAAATAAAATGTCTAATATTAGGTAGGTACCTATATTTACTTGATTTTCCTAAGAGAGTTAAGGTATACATGCAAATAAAAAGTAAAATCGTTTAGTATTTATGATTTTTGGTAGGTATATTTGATTTGCTCATTATATTAAATAGATGATGAGCCATCATTCCAATAATTGCCACTAATACAATGCACACAAAGTTATTCATCCTTTACTTACATAATTTATTAAATATTACATTGGGATGCAATATATCTGTTTGTATGTTTGTAGTATTTGCGTATGATATTAGGAATTAGGATATGGTTATGTTATATGAATCTCATTTTTATGTAGTATAGTATTCTTAATTCAGCATTCACATGAAAGCTGCTGAAGTGAAGGGCAATGAACATAATTTATTACCCGAGATCCTTTACCACAAATAAAGTATAGACTTTTATTACGTACATATGTGGACAAAGGTGGATTTTGAACACCTATATACATAATCTAGTGCTAGAATCATTTGATGTAATACAAGTTCATCCAATATGAAGTCAAAGGGCACAAATGAACCCCGATGTTTCTAGTTAACAGCAATGAAGTAGCATGTGGATCGTAATTCGTAGGATACACATTGAACGTGTCATTTGTATTAACTTTCATTATGATTTTCTATCGAAGGATACGCATGCCATGACATGACAAAAGTTTAGAGCCTAATGCAAATGTTAATGTATCCCCCACAAGAATTTAAAGGTTCACAAATAATTCCATTGTAAAGTAAATAGACAGAAGTATTTTCCTTTGTTGTAATATTTGTACATAATATCATAGCTACTCTTAAAAATACATGCACTGTCATATTTAGGTCCCTGCAGTATACTTTACTATACTTGACTCTTGTAAACTGATGCAGATAGATTCAGTTGCACTTAACTTGCATAACTTTTCTAAGAAGCAAGCAAAAATTATTTATGTTCACTAGCACAGTTAACAAGAGCTAACACTTAGACTACACAAATAAACAATAATTACTCTAACAGTTAACATGTTTATTCGTGCCCATTGGTTTACAAAGGTCGTTTATGGTTTACAAGTAGACTTCTAGTAAAAACCAATGAATATCCATGCTACACCTGGTATTTGACTGTTGACTCTGAAATCATCGTTTATTAACATGTATTTAGTACCTAGTACTATTATATACTTGAAACTACCTACATTATTAGAATTGTAGGTAGGTACCTACATTGTTAAAAAAATAGAATTGCATTGGTTTTTATACATAAACGATATAAAATAGAAGCACGTGTAATAAAAACAGTTAAAAAGTTTCCCTAAAGGTCATGTGCTACACAATTGCATATAATGATTTTAATGATGGTAGGTATAATATCATACTTATTGCTAGTGTTAACTAAGATCACCCTACTCAAATTACTAAAGCATATACATATCACACTATAGCACATGTTTAAAAGATAAAATCAATCAGAATTTTCCGTTTCAAACGATTATGGATTGTTTTTGTTGTACATTATCTCATTGTTAGAGATAAAAATTCAATTTGCTCTTAAGAATGCACGCTGTATAGCCTTTGTTTGATGGCGAAATGTAATGCCAATTTTTCTATAATGGGCAAGAAAAAGAGTGTGAAAGAAGTAGTTAATAGATAGAACTAGAAATGGGAGAGTGCCCTAGCATAGAGAATTGGCAGACTGACCTGCTCTAGTGCTTCTCTTATTACTAACTACCACGACTAGCACAAAACTTCTTGCTTGGTCAGCCTTTACAAAGTTAGAAAATAGAAACATGGAGTTTAATGGCAGACTTATATATGCTTCAATAATATCTAGATATGTAATATAGAGTGGGAATGTCTACGAGATCATTAATTGAATGGATTGATTTTTGATAAGACGTCAACAAGAGAGTTAGGTGTTAGAGTAGGTTGTTTGCAACTTAAGCTGACAAAGCATTGGCGGATTTGAAGTCTGAAATTGTAGACAGTCTATTTATGAGTAAACGACGACAAGAGTCAGTTTCAGACTCTCATTGCCAGTGTGAAATGCAGAAGCTGTGGTGCTACTTAATCCTCTATTACAGAACAGGTAAACTAAACGGATCCTTGAAGATCGAGTGATGTAAACAAGGATGTTGTCTCAACGGCACGCATTCAATTCACTCTTCATATAATATAATCGGCATACCTTTGTCAACATAAAAAACCTCATGTCTATCCGTCTAGGTTATTACATATGCTTTTCATTTATCTCTCGCTCTCTGTGTACGTGTCTGCTCGGGGTATGTATACAAAAACATACACAGAACTGTACAAGATGCATAAAATTTGCAAACTTGTTTTATGCTGATAATATAATTCACTTCTGTCTACATATACATTTTTTGGTGTGTAGCCCCTGTCCATTATAATATCATTGTAGTCTCCAATAGTAGTAAATATATTAGAATGATGTGGCATGTGTTAGCTAGTAGGCTTTCACTACTTAAATTACATTAGCCTACACATAACTAATAAATAAATATTGGTTAGCTATGCAATAAAATGTACAAAGGAACGTATCTAAAAGTCACAATAAGTTACTATGTGGTAAGTAGCAAATTACATTGCTAATATTATCAACTGGGAGATACATTACTATACTTGAGAATTATATATCATTGGATGCGGTTATCTTGTAACCATATACGTAACTCAGTAAGGAACTCGAGCTTGGGCAGTCACATAAGTTCTCCTCATATCATCCTATGAAAATCTTAATTCCTTTTATCTCTCTCTCTCTAGCTAGATATCATGTTCAATGTTGTTAACACTTTTTGAGGTGTAGGTATGTGCAAAGCTCGGCTCTTCTCATTTTCAAATCCAACTTTACCTTATAGATAGATGCAACACCCAATTATTATGTCATGTTCATTATTACAGAACAACTGGGCTCTCATTATCAATTTCTGCTGTAATAGAATGGAATCTGTAGGAAAGTAAAATTCATAAGTATGTGTCTCAGCCAACACACAAAAAAAAACAACTTCACATGCTGTGCATAAAATAAATAGATGCCTCACCATGGATTAGATCCAAGAGGGAAATTTGCATAGAGTAGTCCTGTAATTTTCATTGTATAAGGAGTAGTAAGATTCTGAGCTAATTCAATAGGATCGTAGATATCACGCCTCCATTCTTCTGCATTAAAATATTGACAAAGCTACTTATTAACTTTATACAAATATCAATTGATTGATACTGTTCCATTTGAGTATGATTAAAAATTGGCCAAGAAATTATTATCACGTTCCAATTACATCAGGATGCATATGAGAATATAATTTTATGAATGCTCATAAATATCAGATTGGAAACGCGCTAGTTTAGTTTACTAGTATGTAATGCAATGCAACAAGACATAAATTATCATTAACCTGTCTATTCTTAAGGATAAACCGTAGAAGAATTAACAAGCACAGCACTCCAACTTTGAATCCATTACGTTTATGTGTCACATGGAATAAAACAAGAAAAAATATTGTACTTTTACAGTATTTATCTGTCACATTCAACAGGGTTGGATGTTGGAAGGCTAACCTTCACATATTAGTTATTATTAAAACTGTGATGGTGGCGCAGGAGATACAATTAAAGCTCTTCAGACACAAAAGCATGGATTATGGCTAAACTTAATTGCATTGCATTGTTTTTTAACATGACACTAAATATATTTGCAGTTGACGTGCGATGACAAGCACACTTGCGGAACGTACACAACTAATCCTTAGAATAAAATTCCATCTTTCTCATATTAACTAACCAACACAATTTTCTTTGAAGCACTTTGACACGATTTCCTTTGGCCTAGATGAGAAGCCAATTATACACAGAGATTTCTATCTCCCCTCACATCACCAAACATTGCAAGAGTGCAACAATAGACTTCATTTACCTTTACCATTTAATGCTAAAGCGAAGATCACTATGAACTTAATTGATATTACTTAGTTTTCCAAAGAATTCTTCACCTTCTCCATTGTTTCGTCATAATTATTATGCTCGCAAATTGACAGTTTCAATTTCACTCCATGAATTCTCTATTCCACGGCCAACCAATTGATTTTTAACCATTTTCAGTCAATCTGTTACATTTAGCACTCGTACCATGTTAATGATATTTTGATATAGTGTCATGTCATCGGCACAGTTGTCAACTGCATTAATAGAATAGAATATTATTAAGCCTGAAAGGTTTTACATTTACTTTTGGCACTTGATTCACTGCTCAATGCATTTTTTAACTTTACTATGGCACTCAGCCCACCTGCAATGCACTAGATATGTATTTCTGTCTTAAGTTCTCCTGTCGTACGCCAAAACTTTCATACAACTCCATTTTTAGATGACACTGCCATGTCGTTAAACATTTTATGGGCCAACTTGGTGACTAACAAAAGTCCCCAACTGCATTAAATATCTTGTTTATGACAGAACCCAGTCATAATGTTCCACTTACAGTTTAACATCATACAAGTGATGATATAGTTATTTTCTGGGAACTTCTTTTTGCAGTTTTACAATATCTTAATTGTGCAATCAGATTTATCTATACAACTTTGCTGCAGTAACAATGCCATTTAATTCGTAATTTTACTTAAGAATTTTAGTGTGTACAATTTTGACAGATTTATAGACCCAAATTCTTTTCCCCTGATAAATGTGACTATGAATGGCATAATTGCTGGTATCTGTAGGCAATTTTTAAATGCATGCAGTATTTAATCAATGATTCTTAATTGAACATCATCCTGACACAGTTAAAAGGAATGGTGAAACATTGTACAAAGCTAATAAGTTCTTAAATAAGTTAACGCAAATTGATGCTTGAGGTAATTTTTGTCAGTTAATTGAATTTCAAGTGGTTAAGGTTTTCATTGATTTCGTGACAGGAGATATTTTCTCTGTAGAGTCAAAAGGTAACATTGTAGGTCACATCAAATAAACATTATTCATAAAGCAAACACTTGGAAATGGTAATATATCAGCGTTAATTTGAAAAGGTACATACGGATCGGCTTTGTAGTGAGCATGATTACATGTCTAATGATTAGTTGTCCTAATATATGTATCGTGTAGCTTGAATTTACTTTCAGTCTGTCTTGTCTTATTAGAATTATCTGTCTCGCTGACTGAGAGTAATGCATGTCAAAAATATAGCTACACATATGTAATCGATAAATGAATAAAACATTAGATGATTTAAACTAAGATGTTGGAATTTGGGAGTTGAGCTTTGATAAATTCCCTACGTAAGATAACTTTTAAAGATATAGAGATAGTTATTTGTGTTGGAATGACGCAATGAAATGTGAATTTGATTCATTTACCTCTGTATAGAGTGTAAGTGATGAATAAAATGCCCTCGTCTCATTCTTATGCGGGTCTCACGCCTTGCTCCCGAGTGAAGGTTGCCAGGAAGGAAGGAAGGAAGGATGAAAATCCATTTAATTTCAAGTGGAAGATATATTACTTTGTAATATTGCGACTAAGGATTTTAATGAGAAGACTCTCATGCACAACACAATTGCATTGTATTATTATTGGCCTGAACTGAAATGAACTGCTGTCTATGCTAGTCCTCAACATTTCCTTCAGCTTCAATTCAATTATGCAACGGAGAAACAACAACAAACCTCTAGCTTGCATGTTAATTGTTAGATTTCAGTCAGACTATAATTTATTTAGACATTGAAAACGGCACTAAGGTACAATTCCTAGTTTTGAACCTGACTTCTATCTTGTACACTATGACTGATTGACATTTAGAGCAGCCATCACTATCTTTGGAATATTAATTAAGCCATGAGAATTCTAATGAATTAAGCATACAAGATTTATTTAATAGTTTCCAATGACTGACATCTGAAGATAAGTCAGTACATTCATTTTTATCCACCTGCACAAAAGGATTATACTGTTTTAATAGACATTATGAATTGTATACCTTTGTATACTAATATCATCAGATAATATGCAAATCAGTTTAGCATCGTGTGTTATTGTTGTGTTGTGCTGTCGATTTTGAATGTTCATGTCTTGTGTGCTATGAAAAGCAATTCATTAGCATTAGAATTAAGTGTGCCTCCTTGATACGTGTATTGACCTATGTACGTGTTTGAAAAATTGATTGTTCCGCAGATCTTCCCAATACATTTCCCATAACCTGTCATTTTTAAATGAGTTATGCTAATTAAAATGTAATTTTGGAAGCCATCGTCGTAAATAAGGAAAGTCCTCACTTTTTCAACTATGAACTTGGTGCACAGAGGACTTTAAGGACTAACCTAGTGCCAACTACAACTATATTCCTGTTCTGTTATTGTGTAACGTGTAATTATGAATTATGGGATTCATCCCACAATAAACTGACTAACGACGGAACCAAATCAACTTCTTAAGGTTTTAATTACACGCCCCATTAGCACCACTCAATTTCCCATCAGCCACATTACTCTAATAAATAGCACACTCTCTATTTAACCCATGCATGGATGGATTCTGAGCGTGTGTAAGACACTACTAATTAAAAATAAAGCTCAATAATGGCAGACCATACACTATGAGAATTATAAGTGACGTTTCCGTGTAGACTCACTTGAAAAACTACAACGCTTACTACATGGCTCATGTAATTACACTATGTTTCTACTGACAGGCAAGACAAGAAGCAAGGAAAGTTATGCTATTACATTTTATAACATGATTATTCTATTCTCATTGTTTTTCCTTACTAACACAATTAACTTGACTCTTTACTTCAACGATCTTATCATCCTGCAAAAAGCTAATCCTTATAATCCTGTAATGGCAAAGGCAGCTTTACTAAACTACAATGGCGCACATAGCATCAAAAGTCTATAAGAAAATTTATGTTCATATTATTGTATACGCTGTAGTTCAGTTTCATTATTCGTACATTTCAGAAGGTCCATGAATTAGCTGTACCATTAATACTCTATCAAAAGTTTAATTACATTTTATGGATTCGTAAAAACAACAATGACGATTCTCTGATTGCTTTTCTAGATCTCTTACGACAACTGCATCGACAATCTTCTGTGTATATAATGTAGACAACAGAGCTGCTAAAAAGACTATTCTGTAGAAATGAAGAGTCATGCGTGTTATACTTCAGCATTCATTCACATTCACATCTCTCAGTGAGTATTTAATAGTGACATTGCGTCTTGCAAAGTCATGGGCATTTTTTGTCTCATCAAACTGAATGAATGAGAATTCTTGAATATATGTAGCTCTGCATTCCATTTCGTTACGCTGCAATGCACAAGAACTCATAACATAACTTAACACATACCTATACAATACTTAGGCGTATATGTAAGCGTCTTAGAAGATAACAGTCCCCCATATCCCACAGGTGTGGCTTAGTGGACTTAATCCCGTAGAATCCTCTCCGAAAGTGATCCGATTAGAATTTTTTTCCGAAAATGTTTTTTCAGCAATATCATAGGGAAAAACGAATCCATTCATGTAATGCTACTAGCACTAGTTGACATTGAAAAATTATTAAAAGGTGTACGTTTGCCATTACGGGCACGGGTTCTCAAATTAAAAGCAGTTGTCAATTAAAGTGGATAACTCTTAAATGCACGCAATTTAACGGCTTACTACAGCTTTGCAATACTCAGGCACTGTAAGGGACTGAATCAACTGGTCATAAAAATATGGGCACTTACCAGTGGTATTTTGTATTGTGGTTATCACAGACGCTTACATATATGTAATCTGTGCTATACGCTAATGTTGCTCATAGAAAGAAGAAATTGCATGATTTGAGAATTTAAATTCAGATAAGTGCTCATGCTTTGTCAATTATGAACTATGAAATATGTTCACTACAGATTTACTGATTGTCACTATCAATGTGAGTATTTTAAAATCACAAAAGAAACTAAATTACTGTTAACAAAATTATGACATATCATTTACTAATGAAAGATAATGAATTTATGTGAAATTAATTAATTGACATTTCAAGTAAAGAAGCGATCTTTTCGTAATTTATTCTTAAAAGATAACAAAATTACAGTATTGCTAATCTATGCTGATTGCCCAGCTATTTACTGTGTCAATATTATTTTAACAAACAGGAAACCTGGCCGTCTCAACTAACTATCTATTGTATTGATATCAACTTAATCGTTTACACAAGTACAAGGAAAAAGTGACAGTTGAAATAAACGATTAGATTTTTTATGCAACTGCACAAGTGGTTAGTTAAATGTGAGCATACATAATCGATGGAAGTCAGTGGTAATAAGTAGCAAGTTTTTGCATGCATAGCATGTCTCAAGAATTTCGCTTATTGAAAAGCCTTGTAAAGTCTTAGGACAATCTAAAAGCAATATCTTTGACAATTGCAATTTACAAAACTAATAATTTCTCCACTATAATATTATAGCTACCTAAGTTAAGTACCTACACTAGTTTACTGGCATAGTTTATTGTGTAATCAAAAAGATAATGTACAGGAAGAGGATAGAATCAAATAATGTTGTGATTCTTTGAATCTTGATAGAAATGAATGTTAACATATATTTACATTATCAACAGTACACAGGAAGGCTCGTGTACTGTAAAGAGGTGATACGCTAATCTATTAAAACTGCGAAACAATAACTTAAGACAAAGTACCTGAGCTATTCTTCAATCTAAATCACAGTACACTTTATTATATTGACTTGTATAGTAGACGTTGAACAATAAACATGCAGGGGGGTGGTGCGTCTAATAGAGTTACCCTTCAAAGATGAGCAGATGATGAATTGTTTGTGCATGTTGTCTAAGTAGAAGTAAGTATGCAACAATCGCAATAAAAATAGTTTTTTTCTCATAAAAAATCAAGTTGGACATTTTAAGTATTGCTTGAGTAAATATTAGAGACAGTATCACGTGTGAGATGATCCACTAAAGGAAAGGCATCCGTAATAAACCTTATCAATGACACATCACTTTTTTCCTGAGACAAGAAAAATATAAATCACGTCTGCAATACTAAGTAGTAGACATACAGTTAAATTAGTATAAGCGCAAGGAAGAAATTGAAAATGTAAGTAAATAAAGGAAAAAGTATAAGTGAACAAAAGTGTGAGCTCTGAGCTAGGTGCATGTACATTTTTTCTATGCACTTTATAATTTTGCTTATCTATTAAGCTGCTGTCGTACGTATTGCGTTCTGTTCTCTGTACGTGCCTTCAGGCATGCAATATACATATGTAATGCATTTCATTATTATATAGAGCTTTTTATACTAGTCTCATGTCTTGTCTACATGTCTGATCTAATAAAAGAGTAAGAAAGTGAATAAATAAGTGTTAGTGTAGAATCGGCTAGAGTTATAGCAAAGTTTCTTCTACCCTGATAACTTGACTACGTAATAACTTTTTGGATTGCATTACAATGCAAGTAAGTCAGTAGTTGTGTGATAATACACTCGAGTGTTTTAATAAAGATAGCTTTTGTGGTTTCTTATTGTATATCTATTGTAGTTAGGTTGGTAGTAGGTAGGTATTTAAATTTAATGATTATATGTTTGTAAATCAAATGCTTTAGCTAAATACATTCATATTATTATAAGTACTAAGCACACTGTATAGACACAGGTGAGTTTTAGCCATATCGCAGAAGAGTTGGGTCGCTCAGTTGCTCGGGTGTGTCACACTTCCTAATGCTTCACTTCGTAGAAGGTCATATCATATATATAAAAGGGAAG
>JABASI010000517.1:0-37446 GCA_019776505.1 Tomocerus nigrus | reverse complement strand
GCCTCTCCCTGCCTGCCTCTTTCTGTATATATTTCCATAATGTCTTGCCTGTCGGTGAAAAGTTGTAATCACTACGCAGGCATACCTGGTACGTATGTATTTATTCGGAAATTGGCAGGCTGACTAACAATGAAAGGAAAAGTATAGGATAGTTAATCGTATAAGGTTAGAAATAGAAATGATAACTAGATCTGTAATAATAATAAAGTGTGCCTAATTTCAAAGTTTCATAGCTCATTCATGCATCAGGAATCTCTATACTTATTATACTTCTAGCAGTAATTATTTCATTGGCTCTTCAAAGTTTTCAATACGAAAAATAAAAGGAATTTAAAAACCTTTTTGTGAAATTCATAGCACCAGCTAGAGTCATAGATCCTGTTTAGCACCAGAAATGTGAGGTGGGATCTATTATTCTCTTATTACCACATGAATACAAAATCCACTCGACTTTTTTAAGACTTTAGAGTGTTTTCCTATTCCGGTTTGATCATAGCATCATCGGATTCAGAATTCGTACTAGAAAAAGGCGAAAAATCTACAATCAAATATGAAGTTGGAGTCTAGAAAAGTTGGCAGGTATAGTTGTGCATATGTAGTAAGTGTGTGTGTGCTATGTTGTGCCCTGAATAGAACTCGCAGTTGCCCTAAATTTAATGCAAAGCGATCTTTTAGTATTCAACGTTTTTTCCTCAGGGTTCACTTACTCTTGGCTGGATGCAGTGCAATTTAAATTGTATAATGCATCCACACTGAGTCAACAGTGCACAAGTGAAAGCGCCAAACTAAAATAGTAGTCGACTACTATCTAGTACTCTGTGGCATACTAGACACACTTGTACCTACTTGTGTTGTGTGTGTGTGAGGAATAATATAATAACACACTTGGAGCAGAATTCCACATTTTAACTGCAAATAAGAAAAGTTCTTCGGAGCTTTCTAATGGAACTCTATCCAGACTTAGTCTTATTTATTGCTGCATTGAGGGAAATAGCTCTTAATGTCCTCACTGAGATTATGGAAATACTCTTTAACTACCTAAACACTACATACATTTTCTGGCACGCACATTCCGACAACTACTCTGTTTACATTGTTTTCATACAAACAGATTTAGTAAATGATAAATAATTTCGAAGAATGTCTAACATTCACCAACAGAGTTGCATATAATATTTTAAACCATTACAGCAGAACAGCTTAGACCTTGTTGGCATCTTCATAGTCAAGAAAATTTATCCTCTTTCTGTAGACTTATAGCTTATTGGTAATGAATATATCTGGTTCCATCCAATTTTTCTTTTTTTGTACGGAAATAAATACTGTCCCTATTAATGTAGGTCACTTTTCAATAAAAAATGATGCAATTATTTAACTTTGGAGTGCACTAAATGAAATTGAAGTGTAAAGCGTAATTTAAGTAGATTTTCTAATAGAAAACCAATAAAAGCATATCATTACATCTTTGTATCGCGTTTTAATTTCTCTAAAGGGAAATGTTTGAAATGTAGCTGCTTATTATCAAATTAGTTCTGTTTTGAATAGCAAGAATTTAAGGATTGTATGTTTTACGATGCATCAGTTGGTAAAATTGTTGAACTATAGTTTATTACAAATAAGATGATGCGTAAAAGAACGTTTAAAGTAAAACTGAGCCGTGAAACGTTATTTACTTTAGCATTAGTTACAGTGTTCTTTTTTACAGCTTTGCAACTTTGTAACTGTATATAACCATTGAGCATGTATCATTAGTTTCATTAGCTTGTGTCTTTCTGAAATAATGTGCTGCTACTTACGTAGTGTGCCTGTCGGGTCGCAATAACCGAGATTTTGAAGATTCTCTACGAGAAGAAAAAACAAGTTATTTATATGAGGTTGATGGGGAAGTGACAGAAAGTAAGCCATTTTCAATGTTCCATGCAATTCTAAGTGTCAAAGTTTCCATTAATGTTCAATTCTGGGTTACATTAGCCATAACGCTGTTGTGTAGTATGCGGAGAAATATTATTATGTTTCTCTCTGGTGTGTACACATGTCTGTATTTATGTGGCCTGATTTGGTTGGATTGTCTGGCCGTATCTTTTAGGTCGTTTATTTGTAGTGTATCTTATGTCGGTAGAATTGTCTGTTAAGTGTGTACTCTTTGTTAAATGTTGAATGCTCTGTAGTCTAACTGCCTCAATACACTTTGCATTATGTATAGGTTTTAATGGAAAAGAGGTTCTTGCCTTGCCATTTATGGCTTTCTTCTTCTTTCTTCGTCTTCCCTGTCAGAAATACGAAGGTAGTTGTTCCTTAGTCCTGCTTCTTCACTAGGTAGCTAGCTAAAGAAAAGTGAAATCTCCAAAACTAGCCTCTCTCTCTCTCTCTCTTTCTCATGTATATGTATTAGCAGTTTGGAAAAGTTATAGCGCTTCCTTGCCTTTCAGTTGCACCATCAGGAGGACAGGACAACAAAACAAGCCAGAAGAACCGAAATGAAGTTAACTTGCATAAGTAAGTTAGCTTTCGTTGGGAAACACTAAAAGGGCACACATGTCCACAACACACATTTCCCCCTTTTATTTATTTAGATTTTAAATCTTCTTCCTCCTCTCTACGCTAAATGGCTCAAGGAATAGAAATGCAAAATAAAATCCTCGGAGCAAAACAGTTTTCGCCACTAGCCTCTCTCTCTCTCTCTCTCTCTCTCTCTATCTTTCTCTACGTCACTGATTCCGTCTTACAGTAGTAGTAGTGGCCGCACACCACAGACATTTTCAAATCTCTTTCAATGAAACAAATCTTGTACACTCTAAAAAATGTGCGAATACTATAGAAGTTAATAGAAGAATAGTAGATAAAGATTTTAGGAATAAGCTACAGCACAAGACTTGCATATCAAATTATAAAGCAAAGAAATCAAGCTTAACTTTCTTTTGGAATTATACTGCTAAGTAAAAAATGGATTTACGCATTTTCCCTCCAAATAAAATCCTCTCGTTAACATTTTATGTGAAATCTCATAAAAGAGAAGAAGGAAAAGCTGCTGGAGAGTAATCTGCATTCGAACATCCCTCCTACATTATGTAATGGTTGTAAAGTAGCTCTAAAGTACTTAGTTATTTTATGCATGTACCTAAAAAGAGATTCAATCAACCTATATAAAGAAACGTCATACTGATATAAGCTCTCAAGCTCTTACAGGATGAGTAGACAGGTGGATATACATTTTCAGTGTGTACTTAATTATTTTCACTCGCATGCATATGGGGATACTGAAAGGAAACTTTCGCAAATCTTGTTTAAATTTCAATAGTTAGTTTGCTTAAAAGAGTTAAGATGTACAATAATTATTTGCAGTGGAATTCCTGGGATTTCTTTTAAAAAATTGTGAAAAGAGTACATAAATAAATATTGCATTTACTAGAATTGTGAGTGGGCGTCGTTTTTTAAGGAAAGTTGTGCAATCACATTATTACGATAGTTTGGGATGAGTTGAACTAGGAAGCAAGGAGACAACTTCAAAAAAAGGTTTCCTGTAAGTGAGAAAAGATGATAGGAAATGTCATTTCACGTCAGAGCTTGCTATTCTGACATTGCTAACTTTTCTTACATTAGATCTTGAGGGCTGTACTGAGAGAGAGAGAGAGAGAGAGAGGGACGCAAAACACTTTTTCTCCCTTCCTTCCGGTCTACTTTCTCTGACTTTATCATGTCAGTTTTTCTGTGACCTATTGTAGTTTTGTGTTATAGCTATAATATATTTCACTACAGAAGAGGCTCAACATTGCAATAAATACATCACTGTTAGAATTATCTAAAAAGTTTCATATTATACATCTCCTTTATATAGTCGTAGATAATTTTATGCGCAATTTCCACGGATATTTTACTTAGTGCTTCTTGGTAAGAATAGACGAAAAAAGATTCTGTCTTAGCTAAAAGAGCTCGTACATTAATATTCATCAACTTTATAGTGCATTGTTCTTTGACTACAATAGTCGTAAGTACATGACAGACTTAGATATAAACGGTCAGACTTAACTACTAATTAACTGTAGGAAGTAGAAGGCTCTCTCATAAATATAAGATTGAATATTAATGCATTCGTCCCCCCTGTTCCTTTTTAATTAAGACGATTGTTAGGTCAATCAACATATTATATTCATAATTACTGCATGACGCTGCACACAGAAAGAGACACAAGTGAAAATATTATATAAGTAGACGAGGAAAATGTATTTGTGCAAAGAACGACACGATTTCCTGTTCTCCATTCACATTTCTAGTGCAAAGAATATAATTCTCGACGTATTTACACAGAAAGTTATGCTCCATGCATAAACAGTACAAGAGAATGCAATTATTTCGTTAGCACTGTTTATGCAAATGTCAAGGCAAGACAAACCTAAGAATTTTCTTAGTTAAATTTTCTTGAGTTTTAGTTAAACAAAGTTGCAGATGCTCCACACTCTTCCTTCCTACTTCATAGAGCCAACTGAAACGAAATGGAAACAGAGCTGTTGATTTTTCAACTCCATATAGCACCCGCTTTCTTAATAACCGGAGAAAGTGTGAAAGTTATAACACAGAAAGCAAATGATCGAAATTTTCTTTCCAGTTCATACTTGGTAATTTACGTGAGCTAAGTAAGTCAGTTTGAATTCATTAGAGTTTTGAGGGCTCTTCGCTTCTTCATGCTTTACGTGTTCAGTTTTAGACAGGCTGACTCAACTCAACTTGCTTCCTTTACTTTCTCTGGATTACTTACTTAGAAATCTACTTTCTTGTCAACTTTACTTTCTACCTCTTATTTTGCAACGTTAACTTTCCTACCAATTCAATGACATGACTTTAATATTTTCTGCTTATAATATTGACAACCCCTAAAACACTTCGTTATTACCTACCTCTCGGAATTATTTATTTCGTGTTTATCTAAATTACCCTGTTACTTACAAAACTCACAACGCTATGCAAATAACTAACATTGAAAATTCAAAGACAAAGTGCACATAATATTTTCAATTCTGTAACAAAGCTAAAAGTTCCTTCTCAAGTTTAGCAGGTGACAACTGTCAGGATTGTAACAAAACGTCCTTTGAAACACCAAAAAGTTTTCTTGTATCACGTCCATTTACGCATGAAGAAGAGTATAGTTATATTATTAGTTTATTAGAGTTAAACAGTCCGTAAAATTGTCAATAATTGATGTGCACATGACTTAACTCATAATAAACATTACGTTTGTTGTGTATAATAGTCTCATCGGAGTATAACTATATTTTAGTTTAGGCCTTCTTGGTGTCTCCGGTCAAGAATTTATTTTATCCTGTAAGAATACTGAATATGAATATATTTGGCTCCATCTAATTTCTTTTATTTGTACGAAAATAAATGCAGGGGATGTTACAGTAGGTTTCCCCAATTCCGTTTTGCCCGGAAAATTCCGCAGCAGTAGTTTAACATTACGGGCTTTCTAATACAATTCCTAGTTTTTTAAACTTGGAAGCTACATACATGTGTCTAGGGGTTTACTTTTAACAATAACATAGAAGTTAACAAGTTCCTCTTTATGAAGTGACACTCATTTCATTTTTTTTGGCACTACGGGAAACTTTTGTTTTCAGAAGCTCTTTCAAATGAGTATTTTCATATAAAATTCTTGGACCAAGAAGTATATTGCGTGTTCCTGTGGTGTTAATTACAGGTCTTCGTCTAATTTTTATTCGGCAACTTTTCTGTGTCGTGTGCAAGAGTAATAAAATGGCATGAGAAAGGCGTGGAAAGGTCAGGATAGTGTATTGAGTGATTAAATATTAAGATAATAGGAGGAAAGACCGACTGCATGTGTAGATACTGAGTAGTAGATAATAGTAGCTATTGCATGTATATTCATCTTGATAGCATAATCACCCAATCTTGTTTGATGAGGGTGGAATGACTATCCAAGGAGTATACTCCCTAACTTAATAGTAATTAAATATTCTCTTAATGTTAGTGACAAGTTAAATATAGCTTGAAAGTAACTTACTACCGACTAGCCGTCTTCCCCAAGTTATTAATTATTAATTCTCTTCTATATTCACATGCTCTTCGGCTATTGTTACTATCTCTGTACGGTTATAATATGTTTAAGTCTTTAATTAGAGTTGTCGAATGCAGTGCTTACTTATTTTAGGATTCGAAAGAAAGTTTTCAGGGGTTGATTAGCAGTTAGTAGTTAGATTTGATAATATTTAATGCATGTGCTACGAATACACTGCATGGCTACGGATTTATTTAGTGGATATTGTTTAATTATCTTTGCTCAGTTAGTTTGTGTATGTCTAGATGAAACTAATAATCAGAAAGCTGAGCAAGTTCTAACGTAAGTACTACAGCTAGAAATGCATTGGTTATATCTAATTGGGAAAAGATGCTATATACAGTTTATATGTTCTTATGTATTACTATACTTTAGTACAGGCTCTGTTTATTTGGTGTTAGGAAGTAAGTAAATAGGTCTCCCTATATGTCAAGTACAATGGGGCCATGTTCTCAAGAGCAGGAGCACTCTAATTTTGTTTTGTCCTTTGAGATTTGTCTGAAAATCCTCTAATGCAATTTAAGTGTAGATAGAATAGCTGCGGATAAGTTTATTAACTAGCTACTAGTAGTAGACTCTGCGTGTTGTGTAGTGCTACATTATTAAGTAAGTTAAACCTTGACTGTATGCTAGCAATCGACATTCCTTGTATGCATTGCCAGACACACTGAGAGAGAGAACTGGCTTTTGGCTAAATCATTTTCTACAGACAGAAAAGTTAGGAGGGTTGCTGCCTAAATAGTTTCATTTTGGCGAGGGTTTGTTTTGGGGTAAGTCAGGAAAGTAAATTAGGACTACTTACTACTCACGAACTACTTAGTGCTAGTGGCTTTCTTGTACAATTCACACAGTTGAAATGGAGACTGTCGTCTGTCTTGTCTACTGATGCTCTTCTT
Organism: Tomocerus nigrus; assembly: GCA_019776505.1. Classification (NCBI taxonomy): domain Eukaryota; kingdom Metazoa; phylum Arthropoda; class Collembola; order Entomobryomorpha; family Tomoceridae; genus Tomocerus; species Tomocerus nigrus. Next base: position 30,480 of record JABASI010000517.1, on the reverse strand, counting down.
TTCTTAACTTGTGAATCGAGTGTAGGGAATGCAATGTAAGGAGTAAGGAGTTGGTCGTCGAACGAAAAGTGAAGGAAGGAAAAGGAGAGAAGAGCAAAGTAAGTAATCATCCAGTCAAACTTTGCTCATAAATTAACTCGCTAAGTACGACTGCTAACTGCTAACTAACCCAAGCGTCTCTATATAGTTCATAGCCAACTCAATGCAATGCAATTCAAGAAGAGAAAGCTAAACACTAGACTCTCTCTCTCTCTTTTTACAGTTTCTCTTCTTTAACTACCACGTTTTACCTCTTCGACTTTCCATTTCATGCCAAAAGTGCATTTTCAACATAGAGACACGCATTATCTATAGACACAGTTACTATTATTGATGGCAATAGTAAAGGTAACACTTTCTATTGTAATGTAATCAACTGAAAATACTAGGACTCCTAGGAATACTCAAGTTATGGAAGTATGAAACTTCAAGTTATACTATAACCAGCTGATTTTTACTATACGATTCAACATTTTCTTTTACTATGTAATAGACATTTCTACAATAAGTACGCACTATGCGTACTACTCCGCCAATAATTTTATTCTTACTTGAGTAGAAAAGTTAACGAGACTTTTACCAGCTACGCTAACTCTTGTTTACTTTTATCTATAACAGAATTTACTTTTCTCAAACATCTGCCGCTTATAAATCCAGATTCTCAATCAAACTAGATATTTTATACGTCCTTTAATACAAAAAGCTTCTTGTTCTTATACAAAGACATTTTTGTAACAAGAGAAGTCTTATAAATAGGCTGTGCTATATTTTAATACTATACGAGAGGAAAAGAGTTACAGAAGTTCGACAAAGTAAAATTGACATCCAACTTTCACTATTAGGTTGTTGAAGTTGAAGGTAAAGACAGACATGCTTACTTTCACTTTACCTCCCTCGTCTCATCATACTATTCCCGACTTCTTGATCAAGAGTTTTCTTACTTTGTCTAACTGTACTTTCTTTTACTTCATGTATCACTCTGGCTTATTGTACTTGATACTCTTACTTTTGCCCGCACTACTACTACTACAGACTACAGACTAGAGACTGGTGATATATTTATATAGCAGATTGATGAATAAATGTAATATTAGTAGGATAATCAAGATAGACCAACCTTCATTTCGGGATAAGCGCTATTAATTGAGAAATGTAAGTCAGCTTAGACTGGGTAATCTAATGTTTGATGCTGTTTCAGTAATGGGTCAATGGGTCCTGATGACATGACATGAGTAACGATGGGTATTCTGGGTATTGAGTCTCGTCGTAAGATAATTTAGTAATTATTTGGGTCGATAATTAATGCATGTTAGTGGCAATACGAAAATTTTGTTAATACAATAATATTGGGATTAATATTAATTAATTTAAACTTGTTTATGGTTTTAGATCCTCCCAACGTAAAATTAATCGGCGCCCCTGAAGGAGATTTAGAAGAAAACAAAGATGTGGTTACGTTGAGATGCCTGGCTGACGCAAATCCCACTGCAACTATCGTTTGGAAAAAAGCGGGTCGACCGGAAATTTTCAGTTTCCAGGCAAGTTTTCCGTTACTGATTGCTCAGAGATATGTAACCTACAATTTTCTTTTTCCTAAGGACTTGAATCCCCTTTCGGATGAAGCTATACAAAAAGTTTTGAAATTAATTTCACAGGCTCAGTGGCAATTTAACCTTATAAAGTCAAAAGTAGCAATGCATTACGTACATGACAATTGCATTTTTTGAGTGAATCCAGATAATTATATTTATAAAACACTAAATAGGTGGATTGTTGTCCTGCTTGAAAGTATAAAATATCATGAAAGTTGCATGATAATTCAATAATTACAAATAATGATATGTATGTATATATATTTTTTCGTATACTAAATATTTATTTGCAATTTGACAATGTAGGAGACAGTGGAAATGCGACCTCTGACTCGTCGACATGCTGGAACGTACACGTGCGAAGCGAAGAACAATCTCGGGTCATCACAAGCCCTCAATGTTGATATCGATGTCAAATGTAAGCAATTTTTTATTCTCTGTAGATTGTCGACAGAATTCTTTCTCCTCTCACCAAGTTTCCTTTCTCCGACTTGTCTATAGTGCAAAAGTTGAATGCAAAGGCTTATTGCTTTGTGTTATTCCTTCTTGGATATATCCAACTGTGCTTTATTTAACAACTTGCAGTTACGGTGTAATAATGTGTGCACCAATTCTTAGAATATCTCCCTGAACTTTCTCTTTCTTAACTTACCTTCTATATTTATCAGTCGTAGATTTGTACCTACGTGTCTATATAATATGCCTCTGTTATATATCTGTAAATGTGTTCTAGAATGTTTTATGCCGAATATATCGAACTATAAAGCTTTTGGTCATGGTCTATAATAATATTGTAGTCTCGTGTTATTGTATTGACTGATTGGAAATGTTAAGGGTGGCTATGATCATGCAATAGCTGACGGTCTTGATATTTGTTGGAAGTGATTTCATTTGATTTCTTTGGTTTTTCTTGTAGTTGCTCAGACTGTATTGCTAGTATAGGTAGTAGTGGCCCATTCTCCGGCCTTTCTTTCCCTCTGACTTTCATTCTCCGTTGAAAGGTTGATAAAAAGAAAGGAGCATTCCGCTCAGCATCATATATGCTGCACAATAGACAATAGATTTTTTAGATGCGTGGGAATTTCCATCCGTTACACGTTTACGTTCCAGTTCCATTGTACTCTTTTACTTTAATACTCCCTGACGGATTTTTTTTCTTGACATGAAGGAACTTTTAGACTTTTTCCCTGTAATTTAGCTAGGGCATTACGTTTCAATGCCTCAGCTTATTAACCCTTTTCAGATGACCATTGGAAATATTTCTTATCATTTACAGTAATTTCATTTGCTCCATGTGCTTTAGTCTCAATAAAGATCCCATTAGAAATATTCCTTCGTGTGTGCCTGTGACACTTGTAATATCTCACTAGTCACTTCCGTTCAGACTCTTTCCCTCCTTTTTTCCAGTCGACAATTCGACAATAATAAGTCGAAGGACCTCACTCAATCCTCTCACATCACTGCTCTCTCTTCTCACTCTCTCTCACACACAATCTTATATGGAGGTGGTGAAAATCCATTCGGATGCGGAAATATTTCTTTAACGAACAATTCACACTTCACTAGCTAATAATATTACACTACCTACTACCTACATTATGGCACGTTTTCTGAAACAAATGACTACAGATTTTTTATTCGATTATTTCCCTTCAACACACATTTGGGTTATTCTCTTTTTTCTACTCGTATACAGCTCTGACACATGCACACTATTATGCTAGAATGCATTTCACTCCTACTATCCCAATTTTATTACTTTCTGCCTCCATAAATGGTAAATAAGAAAATCTAAAAAAGAATTGCGAAATTGTGACTTGTAAAATTACATTTAGTTATATCGACCCATGTTTCCTAAATGCTTGTTTTGTATTTTCCAACGATCAGGATCCCAATTGATTTTTGTACCTATTATTCATTTAGAGTATAATATGTAATATTATAATATGTACCGGGTACGCAATTCAAGAACGCCGAAGTTTCTCTTGTTCATAAAATTAAGAAAATCTGTTTATTATTATCTTAAATGCAAGCAGAAATTTCAGAGCTGTGCATATTTTAATATATTTTCTTATGGAAATCTTAGTTGCTACTTGACAAAACGATGTTATTTTGCCTATCCTCGTAGACGATTCTATGTAAATGTAAAATGTAGGAAACTATTGTCAGGAAATACTATTGAGTAGTGTGAAAGGATGGAGTATAGAATGTCGAGATGAATTGAATAGCAAAGTAGTAGCTGCATGCATATTATGGTTTATGTATAGAAGAGGGAAGCTGTGGACAATAATAATACTCTGCTATGAATTGCAAAATAGAAGAGGACTACTTGTTTTGTAGTAAACAGCGTGAATTTTGATATTCACGGCAATAAACATAAGTAGCATGATTTATGATTGTGTAGACATGGCAGGAGAAGTGGATTCAAAGCTTTTAAGTCAAGACGAGAGCATTCGTCACACTCCGCTCCTTTGTTGTTAGCAATTTACAAAAGGAAAATGATGCGAATAAAATATTATTAGCAGCTACAATAGCCAAAGGTGTAAGGTGAGTGTAGAGACCGAAAGGAAATGAGCATTTATTATAAAGTAGTCGCGTATAACTTTAGTGCAGAATATCTAATGACAAGTCTTCATTCTTATTCTGTACTTATGCTTACATTGCTTACCTATGTTTGTTATTTATTTATTGTTGTAGTTATCATTTGAGAAAATTATCTAGAGCACACACACTTCACAATTTCACAACAATAACACACAGGGAATACTTTGATTTCTTTGTATAGGTACATTACATCGGTAAAATATTTTATGAAAATCACACTTCCTTAAAATTACTGCTATAAACTTGAATAGTTTGAATATGTACTAGTATTACTACTGTGTAAAAGTAAAGGGACACATTAATGCATAGAAGTAATTTGCATATTATTTATGTACATGTAACAAATAGATTATTATTGCATGTAATTCAAGAATGCAACAAAGGACATTTCTAAAGAATACTATAGGAGGTAATTTATCGTGTAGCACAATCATTTATTATGCTTTTGTAAAATGTACACAGGTAAATAATAAATAATATTAGAGTACTGTACTAGGTATAACAATCTGTGATATAAATAATCGTGATATGAGAATGAGATGGAAAGACATAAAGCATTTGATACAGTTTAGGAAAAGTAGCTATAATTTAGAGATACATATACAGGGGTACCCACAAGTTCGTACCATGGTTTACACGCTAATAACTCCGGAATCTGGTTCCGGAGTTATTAGCGTGTAAACCATGGTACGAACTTGTGGGTACCCCTGTACATTGGCAAATATGTAGCGAATTATCTATACTGTAGTTTAGATGTTTTATTTAGCTGAGGTGCAATGCAGGTTGAATAAATAAGGGATGTGTGGAGCCAAAGAAAATAGGGATATTGTGTTGCCGATTCCGCACGGAACGACCTCACTCAACTCCAGAACTCTACTACTCCACTCTTTCTTGGCTAATACAAACGTATAAATAAATATTTTATGTTAACACTTACATTTCTAATGCTTTCCTATTATTTACAGTAATGTAGGTTAAAATGGCTTGACAGCTCACTTTATGTACTTCAACTCAGAATGTGTTGGCTAGGAAAGGTAGAGAAGTGTTCAACTAATGGCCCAATCCTATCGGACTCCAACAGAGTCTTGACTTTTCTTACGTCAGTGTGAAAATGACAGTTCTAGATTAAAACTGTGGCTCCACTCTCCATTTCTACATGTACCTTTTGAAAATGGAAACTATTTTATGTGTAAATACGAAACTGAAGCAGACATATCTGTTGATAGTACATAATACTATATATTTATTTCCACCTTTGTTTTAGTAGCTAAGAGCATTATAATAATAACATTTTATTCTAGTTTTTGGTGACCCTTTTTCAACCGCTTTTAAATCAGCAGTAAAATAATGACCTTATCTGCAAACTGTAACATGTTTCATTTCATGATTGATTTAATAGTGTTAATTACAGTGCAGTTGCACACTTTCATTTAGGAAAATAAAATCGCCTGCTTTACCGAGAGTGGCAGTAAATTAATTTTCCTAATAATTTCAAGACTACAAACGATTTCCCGAGTAGATAAGTAAAATGTGCTCCTTCAGAATTGAAAATGTAAAAGCCAGTGGAACTGAAGGCAGAAGAAATCGACACCCCAAAAATAGTTGGAATAAGTGACGTCGAATGGAATTGAGACTGTTTTTGGTCGGTGGAGCATGGTGTTCTGCATGTTGACGGCAAATATGTTAGCGTCAAGTCATGTGAGGTGTTGATATACCGATAAACATGTAATGTTTTCTATATATGGAAAATGTTCCCCCAGTTGTGCTCTTTTGTATTATTTATGTATACAAGTGTAGTGTGTATAGGGAGCTTATGGTATTGTGCCAACTTTGTTCTACTTTACATTTTATTACCATAAAGTACCGAGGTATTCATATCGGTTACTTTGAATGAAAGGGTTTTTATTTAGGGCTACACCCTAACTCACTTATCTTCAAGATATTTTACATTATATTTATGCTGAAAGATAAGTATGGATGCATTCCTTAGATAGTTAGGCAATACTTTTATTCCCCGTCTCAATTGAAGTGATCCTCTTTTGTCTAGTTACAAATTGGGAATCAATAGCAGTAGGAGACAGAAACAAAGTTTTCTCTCCAGGAAAACGGGTTAAAATTCTGAGAATATGTGGATCATATAAAATTCAGCTAATTTATGTAAAAGTTCTTGAGTAATGGTTGTATCTTGTCACTTACAAATGACTCCTTCTTTCAAGAGAAGCTACGACCGACAACCTGAGTACAAATAGTGCATAATATTTTCACGGCTCTATTATAGAGAGGACATGTCGCTTTAGATGTATGAAATGTTAGAACCTATTTCAGTCTGTTATAGCGATAAATGTAATCGTAATACATAAAAGCTTCATTCCCACGAGTTGCTTTACGCTAACTCCAGATCGAAATTCGGCTTAAAACCAAATGCTAAAACACAGAGTCACCTCGGAAAAGTCCCTACCATTACTAACTGCAACTATGCCTAAAATCTAAAACTCATTTCTGATTCAAATCATCGACTTGGGAGGTATTTTATTTTACGACGGAAGGAAACCATAAGCCAGCAGCACTAGTTCACTCTCTCTCTCTATTTCGAGAAGAGCTGATACCTTCTTGCTACTATTACTGCATATACAGTTTATATATTCTTATATTATTATTATATAGCCCTTTCTGAATCACATTTTGAAATGGAACAAAGTGAGTGAGCTCCGTATGGTTTATTGTAGCCTCTACTAGTAGTAACTGTAATGCACTGCACGAAGTGGAAAGCGAGTTTTGAATTACGATTACGATATTACAATAAGTTACGACTCTGTTCTGATCCAGTTTTTATGCAGGGTTTCCACAACTATGCACATATCTACTACTTTCTCCACACTTTCCCAGAAATTAATCTGGAAATCCCTTCTGCACCTCACACCTTCCATACGCAACTCAATTCGATTTGCTAACACGGCTTTTGTAGCTATAGACATCAGATAGAATAGTTAACAGTTGTAACAGGCGGGTAATACTGCATGAGGGTGTGCATGTACAGATCTCCATCGCCTTTTACTCAAAATATTGTAGCGTGCATTATGTACTACTTCCGCCGATGCTCACCCACGCAACACACGCAATGAAAATACTCCATTTAAATGGGTGAGATGCACCGAATTTAAAACTGATCACATCACACAGAGATCCTTCGCTGAAATACTAGTTTTGATAATTTGTGATGAACCTCACATACTTCAATTACATAAATTAAGCAGCCCATTTAAAATGTTTACTTTGATGACTCGGACACTCGGACAGCTAAAATTGAATATTAATTGCATGCAATCATGCCTATCATAATTGGATCAAAGAGCAGAGTGGCGTCGAGAAATAATCTATTAATTATGTGGACATAAATAATCAATACATTCCAAATTAAATTAGAATGTAACCTTACATTTTCATAATATACTTTTACGTATAAAAGAATTCCATTTTCAGCGATCTTTGATTTTCAATTTTTGACGTAATAACTAAACTTTAAACATTGCTTTGCCTATGCTTGCATTTCATTTTGCCTTGTATGATGCTAGCTATAGAGCTAAAGTAGTAATCTGTAGATGAAAATGAAAATTTGTGGTTACATGCAGAGAGAGTGTTTAAATTATAATTACTGGTGTGAGTGTAATTAACTGGATGTGTGTAATTGAATTGCAGTTTCCCCAAAAATCGTGCGTGTGGGTCCTGAGAAGTTGGTGACGGCAGCTCTGTACAACCGGACGGTGTTGGTGTGTCAGGCAGAGGGAAATCCACAGCCGTCTTACCAATGGCTCCAAAAGACATCAACAGCTGAAGAGACGGTGTATGTGCGAGGGGCTGAACACATGCTTGTCATCCATAACGTCACTTACGAGTACCAGGGCAAGTACTACTGCAAGGCCTCCAATGTCATTTCCGGTACTGAGAGGACGATCCAGAGCGAGCCTATCGACCTGAGCGTTATGGGTACGTCTTCTTTTATCTCCTCTCCGTATATTTATCCTCTCTAATAATCCTCTTTCAATTCAAGAGCAAACTTGTGCAGTCTGGCACGCTGTTCGGAATTTGACTTTATTCACTCAGCCCCTCTGCCCAACAACACTTCATAACTTTTCTCTTTGTCAGCACTTGATGTCAAAGCATCCGCTACACTTCTCCTGAAAAATTAATGCAGTTGCAATAATAGTGTTAGGGAAAACAAAACTTTAGCTCATGAAATGCCAGACTCTATTACACAAAGTCTACTAGTATATACTTTAATCCATTATGCATTAGTTACTTTTACACTATGATCTTATAATATTATAGCTCTTCTATAACATGAGTTACTATTAAGAACTTTGAATTCATCAAATTAACTTCACACTAAAGCAGGAGATTGTTCGCTAAGAATTTTACTACAAGGTTATTGTAGTTTGTTGTAGGTGGCCAAATCGATATTATTTAAACCTGAACAAAATGGTGTAATATTTAAGTGGAGGAGAGAGAAAGGGGAAACTCGGGTGTATTGTTATTAGTTATGCGGATTAGAATATGATTATCTAGTATATCAATAACTCCCTAACCATTACGTTATTATTAGTTAGAGGTGTTTATGAGTACAGAAGGAGAAGAGAGAATGCGGGCACTCTCTCTCTCTCTCTACCTTGTTTTCTATATGTAGGTATGGTATAATAAGGAAATTCTAATTTTGTCTCCCCCCTCCCTTCTTGCATTTCGTTTTGAAACTGACAAGGGAAGTGTCTGCTGGCTATGTTGACGTTAATAACTTACAGTGATGCTCAGGGCGAGAGCTTTAATTTGCTAAACAAATTAGACTGTTTGACTCTGAAAGTTGCCCGCATCTGTCAGTCTTCTTGTCCATCCATTCCATATTACTATTACAGATTAGCTACTTTAATGTGGGTACTTCTTCTCGTGGGGGAACTACACTCTATCAATGTACATCCATTATTATACCCTTGCATCATACTTACATATATGATATGTATTCACGTAACTACTTAATATAGGGGGTAATATTTATTTAGGTATTTTTCAAGTATAACTGCCTTTTGCATGTACAACAATAATCAACGCCAAAGCCAAAGGAAACTTTCAATGCTACACAGTATGGTGTACTTGAGGGGAATATATGGAAATATGATTATGAAGAGACAAGATAATGATTCTCTCTCGCCTACTAATGAACAAACCCAATTATTACCCTCCTTACATAATGTAATTTATCCTTATGCTTAATTATGATTAAAAAGTATAGAGGAGCTATTGAATTTCGCATATGCACTTCTTATACATTAAACATTTTCTATAAATGTGCACTTGTATTGGATAGTGGTATTATTCGCTTCTGTTTTAGAATCTTACTAGAACGTTACTGAAATGGAAATAGATAAAAAATACCATGCTGAAATTTGTTGAGTAAAAATAAGATTTTTAAAGTTTGGAGTTTGAATTTAGTTAACGCTCTAATAATTACTTACTACGGTATTCTTTTTATGGCTTTTCAGGTAGGTACTTAGTTATTATTTGTTTGTGCATGTGCACATAATATTGAAATATAAATATGTAGGTATAATTATAATGTAGTAGGTAGACACATTATTAGTTAATATTTGTGCCTGGTACGATAATAATGTCACATGCATTCATGTAACGCTCATTACATTACCACATATGGCTTTCCTTTCATTTATCATTTTCCTTTCCATTGAATTATGTAAGTATGAGTTTATTTTTCGACGAGTTGGTAGGAAGTGCTGGCTGTATTATTTTTGTACCCACATTGTGTCGATAGAAGCCATAAATTAAGTACTCCGTAGTTCCCATTACATGAAATCACATCATGTATACGTGGGTTCAAGTTCAATCTCAACATATGTTTCCATTTAGGGAGAAACCGCTTGGGCAGTTATTAATACTCTACTTCATCAATGATGATTTATTATGCTACCCTCAAACTGTCATATGACTAGGCATGTTACTATTTTTCAGTTGTATCTTATAGTTGACAATCTATTATGTTGTCAACAAAATAAAATAGCGTAGCAATTCTACCGAAAACTTTATTTTATTCGATTTTAAATAAAAACTTTCACTTAAAAGTCAGATTTAAACAGGCTAGAAAAGTTCGAATTAATGGAACGAGTGAATAATATGTTAACCTATTTATTATTGACAGATAGGATAGTATTAATTCATTAATTTAAATATCCTTTTGATGATTATGTTCTGTTATTGTTTATGCAATTTACATTCTCTCTGCTCCATATCTGACGATCTAGTAGCAAAATGAGTCAATGTATGAGTTTGTATTGATTTCTGCTCTCTTTTGATTTTGTTTGTTTTAAAAGGATCTACGTGTCCAGCAAAAAGTTACATTAGTGATGCTTTTAAGCGACTAGTTAGTGTAAACGCAATGCAAACAGACCTAATTTAGTATGTTACATTACACGTAGCATGGCCGTAATTGATTTGGCTAGCTTTCAGCTATGTTTACAGATTAGAATCGTTCCATTCGTCATACGTACATTGTTTACATAAGTTTTAAAGGGCTGCCCTGCTTTAATGCTCTTATTTGTATTAACTATTAACTGCACTCTGGATTTATTACTCGTTAGTCGAGGTACAGACAGAAGTCGTATAGTGAGTTGCGAGTACTCAAGTCAAAATCCTAATCCACTGAACAGCCAAGAACTAATCTTAATGCATCTCAAGAGATTTTGACTTAGAAAAAGTACTTTGTGTCTACAATGTCCACATTAGTACTCTGTTCTTGATTTTTGTATTACCTAGAAGCATGTTTCCTGGCCTAGGTACTTTACGTCTTGAATAATTTCATACTTAGACGTTATTACATCCATCAACTTTTTTTTAGACGTAGTGAGTGAAAGTTATTAAAACTATAGACCATAATATTTGTGTAAGTCAAATCTGTAAGAAGCTTTTAAAGCAGTTTCAAGATATTTATTGTCTTGCATAAAGTACCTAGTACTTACTGATTTTCTAAAGGGAAATCAAAATCATAAAAAAAACTTAAAACTTTCTCTTTTCATAAGAGCTCTGCAAATATTTGCTTTAATAATTCTACGTCTAATGACAGTATAATTATTTAGTATGATTTCAGAGACTATAGACAAATATTCAAGATAACTTGATTTCCCTTTCGAAAAAGAGAATAGATAGAAATGTGTCCATCGTGGGCAAATATTACATATCTGTACAATAAGTCAATTATTTATGTAAGACTTACTTAATTTTTATGAATGTCTACTTTGCAATTTTGATACAAAAACTTAAATATCGATTTGTCCCTTTTCTGGAGAATGGTAGATTACCTACGTCACACTCGGCAAATTAGTGTCCTACATAAAAAAAGTTTGTCATGCCACATATATTTAATGTTTAGCTATTTTTACGTATAGTGCATTAACATGCCTTCATTTCAGCTGTAGTGATAAAGACAAGCTAAAAGTAGGGAGGGAAAGTGGATTTATTGGGAAAGAGCAAGGTCCAATTACTGAAATCCAATAATGTCATCCTCATTTCGCCTGAAGTGCACATAAGAGGCGATAAAGTCTTTCACAAAGGGGAAGCTTAGTTTTTATAAATGGGGAAAAGCTGAGGAGTGAGTGAGAGAGAAAGCAAAAAGCTTTCCCAGACTCAAAAGAGATCCGATGATAAGAGTACCTGCCTGCATCCTCCTCCATTCATCCATTCCTTGATAATACTATAATAAAAGCAGGGTGACAACCACTCATTGTTCTAATTCAAGCCAAAGATATTTTCGCCATTTGTCCTGCTTAACAACAACAATTTTTCTGTATGTCACTGGAGACTCAAAAATACATCTCCCTATTTAATTAAAAATATGGACTGACGCAATTAATTCGTAAAAAGCAAATAAAATCACATCGAAAAAGATTCCTAACACGATGAGTAAACTCAAATGTTGATCAATAATAACATAATTGGCGCATTTTTTGATATTAGTTTTATCTATGGATAAATGGAATGAGGTAGGAAAAGTTCCCATTCTCCACGTGTAGAAATTCTGTAGAAAATAGGAAGTTGTTAGGCAGCTATTGAATCTTGTACGCTAGACTGGGTAGACTATAGCTGTCATCGTTATTGACAAAGAAAGCTTACCTTCACGTAATAACATGTGTAATAAGCTGCTTTATGTTTTAATTCATAAAGACGAAAGGAGCTTTGTCTGGTTGAAGCTACTTGAAAGAAAGTGGCTTTGTGTGATCTAAAGAAAAGCAAACGAGAGTAATCCAAAGTTATTAAATCGTCTTTCCTTCATTTGTAAGTTTGAGAGTAAAGAAACCCCAGAGATTACTCAGGTTCTTGAATTGTAACCTTTGTGCCATGCTTCGAATCATTTACTAAAGAATGATGTAATTATATTATCCTTTTACAACAATAATTAGCCATTTTCAAGAGCTACTCTTCTTGGCAATTAGTGCTCATGGTCAATTTCTATTTTCTACTATTTCTAGCTGATATTTTAGTACATTCGAATTGCTTGCCAATTCTGATCCTATTTTTACCTAGCAAAATATAGCTATACATTTTTATTTTTTAGATAGCTAGGTTTTTAAATGGATTTTAACTCATTTTAAATTACTGTAAATATTTTCAGATGTAAAAATAACAAAAAAGGTGTATGAGCAAAAATTATATTGTCAGATGGTATCCGTAAGTTTTTTTTTCCAGTTCGTCAATCTATAAGTTCAGTTCAGGAAGCAATCGCTTTAGTTCACGGATGAGTTCCCGCAATTCCAATAACTAAGAGAAACGGGAAGATAAACTTGGGGACAGAATTAGGAAATCTATCGGTCCATTATTGATTTGATAGTCGCACTCTTACCAACCACACAGTTAGAATTGTGTTACTCTACTATAGACAGATGAAAAGGGAGAAGAGAGAGAGAGAGAGAGAGTAAAGTAATGTGGTCTCAATTCCTACACGGTGACTTGCTTTTGCTTTAATACCGGATTAATGTGATGCCTGTAAGGCGAGCGGGACAACTTCTTTCATTCTCGCTTCGAGCTGTATTAAATAAAAATGTAATTTCATTTATTCTGAAAGGTTCAGAAAGTTTTTATTCACTGAATGATTTCAATGTGAGTCGAGTTACGTTACAACTCTCTAAGTTATAACAGCAATGAATAAAATGAAGTTGCTCTGCGCTGGGCTACATTTTATTGGCAAATTCCTTTGACTTCTTCGTCTTGGCTCTCTCACTCTCTCTCTCCCTTTAACTAATATCTCTCTGCGTTTAGTGGAGAAAGTAAAAGTACTTTGCAGAAGTAAAACGTAACAGTCTGCAGGAGTGCCACCCGCCGGAACGGTAATACTAATAATAATATCAGTTTCCTTGAAACTAGATTATTCCACCAAACTCAAGGATTAGGGTACTTGTAAGTGCAGTCACTAACATTTAACTAATGGCCCTAATTTACTTCACGTAAATGTTCTACTCAATAGAAAGCTCTGACCTCATTACTCATTCTGCATATCCATTATTTTCTCTATTTAATGTGCATAGTGCATGACTCTCCTTCTCTCTCTTTGCTTTTCATTAGGAAAATCAGAGCTCAAGTCGTAAAAACACACGAAGATGAAAAGTAAAAATCTTTTTCAACAAAGGAAAATTGAATATCGGCTGGAGGTAGTGCCTAACTCCTTTACTGCATGATATAACTTGTTTTTTGGAACTTAAATACAGAGTTATCATAAAATAAATTGACTGGAAATAATAGAGAGTGTATTTCTGAGTGAAAAGGGGAGAATAGCCATTTTTAGATTCATTTCCTCACGCAAGAAAATTGAATCAACCCAATAATTGATAAGATTTTATTCATTTTTCTTTTCAACTTTTCAAACTTAAAACATACACATAAATTAGAGATAGATATTACAAGAAGCTCAATTAAATGTGAAACATGAAGCACCACTTCTTGAAATCCCAAAGAGGTTTTTTAATTAAAGTACCTACGTGTTTTCTGAATTTCTTAAGAATCTTTCAAGCCTATATATTCAATGCTCATTATTGTGATGCTTTTGAGTATCGACGCAGGTACTTTTGGTTCGATCGCGCTGTCAACTCACAACTTTAGAGAGGATCAGAAATAATGAAGGGAATCTCTTTGATGACTTTCGGTAAATAATAAAAGAGAGCGACAGATGAAGAAGAAAGGAGTGCGGATGAAATGAGTGAATGGTGAATTTGAAAAATTCCATGAATGTGGCATTGGGAGACAAGGGAAACCTCTTAGGAGAACAAGGAAAGGATGTCATTGTCGTTAGGTATACACGAATGAGTCGAAGGCACGAATTGAACATTATCTAGCCATGTATTATGTCTTGAGTGTAGTGAAGTACACTTTAGTTTTATTCATCTTTCTTTGTGAGAAAGTCACTTTCTCATGCAAAGACTCATACAACAGATTCCAATTTCAATCCTTTTTCAATTTACTTCCATTTTGCTTCCTCCAACAGTATCTTGTCGGCAGATCTGTCAACTCAGCCAGATATGCCTTTTACACAATCTACGACTGTGTGTGTATTGGGTGGGGACTAATGCAAAATACATTGACGGATTCTTTTTCCTTTTTTCCGACTTTGAATCTTTGATGTGTAACTGATGAGAAAGGATGACGTATTATGATATTCTCTCTTCGTTCTATTTACCTTTGTTTTTCAACGTGCAATCCAACCGTAGATTGAGAGGATTGTTAACTGTATAATCTCATTTAGCATATTATAATGTCAATTCATCTAGAAATCTTTTGTTGTCATCCTACACTTAAAACCTACTGCTGTCTGTTTTCATTAGGTGGATGCTTTGCTAACAATAGCAGTAAATTAAGTAAGGAGTTATATATTATAGGTACCTTTGTAAAACGTGTCTCTATATTCACTACATAAAAAAATGCTATTTATAAATATAATAGCTACCCACAAAATCTTGAGAAAATAATTAATGAAGGGGATGTAATATAAATAGTTTCTTTTGCATTCTTTTTTAGTAGAAAATGAGAGACACGAACGTGACTGCTTCAAAAGATACCATATTGCATTAGAGGCCTGAAATTATTGATTACGTAGCTTAAAGATTATTTTTTAACGTTTTATAAGCTTGGACTTGGGATACATAGAGTACCCTCTTTTTTAGGTACCGGATCTAATTTCCTTTTTGTCTTTGTACTTTGTACAAAATTTCCCTATATAGGAATAGGATATTATTATGTATGTCATGGATATACTATATACTTACGTATGTATGCAAATCATAATTTTATTTAATAATAAATGCAGCATGGGCATTATATTTCTTGGAAGTACACGGTTTAAATCCTTTTATATAGTACGAGAAGAAAGTTTTGCCATAATCTGTATAAAAGTATGTAGTGAATCCCTTTACCGCATCCTCATGTTTTCGTTTAATTAAATTAATTTCTTATGTGCTGTAACTCATTATATTATGCAATATACAAGTGCTGATATAGAATCCCTTTGTAAACTTAGACGTATCATAAAAATGAAAAAAACGAGAGTTTTATTATTATTTTAGGTTTATGTCAAAGAAGATATTGCGCTGTATCATGCAATGTGGATAGCATTGATTGAAATCTTCCATGTGTTTCTTTGTGTCTCCCCTCAAATTACAATAAACATTGCTAATGCAATGTAAAGTTGCAAATGTGGTACTAGCGGGCAATAATGTCGTTTTTAGCACTTTTTGTAGTAGGTGATGGTAGTCAGTTTATTGTTAGCAAGTGATACTACTGCTGTAGACACAGTGACTGTAATATATTCTTCCTGTAGATCATCGAATATTAATAAAGGCGATCTGGCGAGTAGTTTCTTTCTGGGTACTGACCCAGTATGGTTAGTAAATATATTGGAGTCGTAGATAAAAAGAGTACAAAAGAGAGAAAAGTCATAGTAGAAGCTGTGGAGAAAGAAAGGAATTGAGTAGTTTATTTTTGGTCTACTTCTTCCTTATTCCTTCCTTGGTTTAATCTTGCGCCAACCAAAAGGGGCGCCTAAAAATAACCAATTTCCTTTGACTTTCTACACTTGGTAATTTTTCACTTTATTGGGGCCACTTTCTCCACTACGACTCTTACTACTATTATCCGCTGTATAGCTCGGTTGATTTTTCAAGAGACTAAATATATAGCCTATAGTCTCCACTTACAGTTGTGAACGGCCCTTGGAATTTGAATGTCGGCTGGAGGAAAAGGAATGAAAATGTAAAGCTGCTTGCCTACTTCTCCTACCCATACGTATTAAGGCTCTTTCCCTGTAGCTTCAGTATTTACTGTGCAAGTCATTCCACTCTTGTGTAAATAATTAATCAAACTTTGAGATTCTGACCGAGATTTCGCTCCTTGCATGGCATTACTTCTCAAAATGCGTTCTATCTTCACTGTACAGTGTACACTACAGAAATGTGTAGAGGCTGCCACTCGAAAAGTGTGTGCTATATTTATACAGCATATTATAGTGGTGGGTAGAGCTTATAGGATAATGTAGGTAACCGTGCATATCTTACTTAGCTACGTAGACAAACACTATTTACCTCTGCAAAATAAGACGTTTTTCTTTCCCTTTCACGAAAAGACTGAGAGGCAGGAAGTATCTGTTGAGTTGAACTACAAAGAAGGCTGTGAAAACCAGTAAAGTGCCCAACTACTCCTTGAAATTAGATTTTCCTTCAAAATCGCACTCTGTAAAGTATGAATTCTCTGTAGGATTCCTTCTGTGTGTTTACCTTTTCTCCCTACAAATACAAAATAGAACATATTACTGAATACAATGTTAAACCTACGAAACAAAAACAAAGAATGCGTCAAATGCTTTTTTCGAATCCAAACTTTTATTTTGCTCTAATGTGTGCATTTGCGATTCTGAAGTGGAATTTTTGTTTTTGCAATATTCGACGAGGAGAGGAGATATTCAGAACAGGGGAATGGTTTTTTAACGAAATAAAGAAAGTAGTACACTGTAGGAATAAGTCTTAGATTTACTTTCATTTATAATAAATGAAAAAATTGGTATAAGTTGACTGGATGCGTAAATTCAGGTCTTTGGGTTGGTTGGTTAGTTATCCGATAGCACACGAAATTAGATTTCAGGGAACATAATGGTTAGGTCGTGGTTGAGCTTCTCGCCTTTACATTACACTCATCTACTTTCTACTTTCCTTTCCCCATAAATACTACTCCTATCTACATCATCATCTAGAAAGGATGGTGCAAGGTGTTCAGTCTTGCTTTGCACTTGGGAAAAAGCTATGTACTTAGGATGATTATATAAGGAGGACATTTAATAGATTTTGTTGTGTAATGTCGCTTTAGATAATATCAAACTTTATAGATCGTACCTATATATGTGTCTAAACTTTTCTTCCTTATAGTCAGCTACAGCTTGACGTAGGCAGATTGCACTTTGTCCTTTCTTTAGAAAATGCAAAAGCTCCTTTTGTGTGTCATTCTATCCGGAGAGTGTAATTACAATTGAAGTCTCACACTTTGGACACTGATAAGCTTTATGTTTCACAATAAGCCTGTCTTAATTCACACTATTACTTAATGGATCACTTAGTCTGAATGAAAACAGTGAGCATTTACTTGATATATAGTACTTATATCTGATATCTTGTCTGTAGAGCTATATCAGGAATTACAGAACTTAGCAATAATAATTAGTAGCTAGTGAGAAAATGGGAAACTTCTTCGGAGACAGCAGTACAAACAAATGCATTTGATCTCTTGGTAATTCAGAATGGTTGAGTGGGATATGTATTAGGTGTGACCGTGTGAGCAAGGTGGCATGCCATGAACAAACTTTGTTTTATATACATTTCACGCTCTGAAGAGTTTGCCCTATTTCTCCGATTCTGAATGTGGGTGAGCTGTTGAGTGCATTAATTCTGTCAAGTTACTTTCTTTGTTACTTGCTCTATGAAGAGAAAGTGTTGTAGCTAAGCTATGCTCTGCTTTCTAACAACTATATTGCAATTGCAAAGATAATAATTCTCATTTTCTCAATGCTAAATATTTACTAGCCTAAAATAGGATCACAGGAAAATATCTGGGTTAGACTCATTTTGCAATTCGTACTCCGTACATGAATTAATAAAAATAATAATAAAATTTCAATCCTAGTTATCACAGGTGCTTAATGTCATTTTCTGCGTTTTGTAATTTCAAGTGATTATAAAATAAATATGGTCCAGCAATGATTTTTGTCTCATTGATGCGTTACTTAACTTTTCAGGAGCTCCGCAAGTCCTCAGGCATGCTGTAGAGAGGGAAGTTGCTGTTGAAAAAGGAAGTGATGCGACTCTAAGTGTGGTCTTCTGTTCAAATCCAAGACCATTGAAAGCGATTTGGGAATGGGGATCCATCAAACTTGAAGCTGGTTACGATATGGGTCGATTCAGGGCTGAAAAAATCGACAACGTAAGTAAAACTAAACTATCTAAGTTGTAAATTCAAAATGATAGTATCAGATCATTGGAAATATGTAGGATTCAAAGAATTATGTTGTGAAGTTCTGTAACGGCATGATACGAGAAGGCCCTATCTTTAGTTGGACAGTTTCTAAACAAAAATGCACTTATTTTACTGTAGCTGGTCTAAAAAGACAAGGAACAGAGCCCTAAGTAAAATAAAGTTTTTTTGCAATATACCTACCTTACCAATACCATGCTACCATACCTATGATGATGCATACATCTGTGAAAAAGTAGAGAAGAGGAGAAAGTTAAAGTTAAGAAAGTTGTGCATTCAGTCAATAAAAACATGGAGTGAGTGAAAAGCAATTTCAGATCCTTTTCAATTGCGATTCAATGAACCTGAAGCTAAATAAAAACAACTGACTTGCTCTACGCGATTTGCAGATTCCTGATTCACAAAATGTACAAAAAATATTGTCCAAAAAAATTGATTGCACAAAATTTTCGCGTGTATGTAGGTTTAGACAGGTAAATTCCTATTAAATAACTTAGAAAATTTAATAATTCTGCAATTTTCTACTGAAAACATTTTCTATTTTTAAACATTGTCTCACGTTGTGAAAAGTTTTCAGTATTTTTCAAAAAAGGAAGTACTGGCAATATTAGAAGAAGGTTCTGTATTAGGGCAGAATTTAGGTATACGTTGAGTAAAAGAAAGTGAAGATGGGTGGACGTGGCCAGTTCTGAATGAAAGAAGATTGAATATCCGGCTTTTTGGTGTGAGGAGCAATGTCATGTCTTGATCTTTCTTTTCTGCACATTTGTGAGTGTGGAGTCTGGCTGGACTGAGGTGGAAAATGGGATAGAAAAGTGAAATCCATAGATATGAATGGAGTGGCTGTGGAAAGATGAAGAAGAGGCGGAAGAATCATTGGATTGCAACATTTATTCTTCTCGCGTGATTTTGTATGAAGGTCCTCCGTTGTAGCATTTCAATGAAATACTATGTCATTTTTCCAGTTCTATGGACATCTTATACATACGGATGCTATTCACCATAATATTCATCGTAGGTTTGGTGAGGTACTTTGGCTGCACCCTGCTTGCCTGCCCGAGACTCTGTGAGTTTCGCTTAGTAAGAGAGAGGAATATTCTGGAGTATCGAGTCACGTTATGTTATCATTTCTCAATCTCAATGGTCCTATTGAATTATAAGTTGAATTTCAGTTCAAAAGCGTTGACGTGGAATGGAGTGCTGTTGGCTGGCTTCACTCCTCTGCCTGCAAAGTGATGTGTAGTTATTAGGCCCTACACGAATACATCCGAACCAATACTTCCCTCATTCGAATTGAACTATTCTGTCATGAATAGAATCGGATGGGATTTCATTTCAGTCGAGAGACTCTCGATTATTTCCTTCCCAATACTCCACTCTTCAATAACAATCCTCTTCTCCAATCCCCTTCCCTTCTCCTCTTTTACATTCATATTATCTAATACTTATTATCCTCAATAGCTTTACTTTACAGCTATCCTCACCTAATTTAAATAACTACCCCACATTACGAGCGTCATTTTTTTTCTTACACATCCATTTACATAACCACTAGATCAATCGGGAAAAGAATTCACTTTCATAGATCAAATTAAATGTTGTAGGGTACCTAGCACCTATATCCATTTACAATCCAATTACTAAACGATTACTAGGTATCTGCTTTGTAATTATATAATTAATTAATTGCTCTAAGTAATGCAAAATAGAAATCTAATTATAGTGTAGGTAATTAATTTAGGAAATTAAGTCGTCCTGTTTCAAGCTCTTTCAGAATGCTATCATAATTTACGTAATTATTGCACACCTAGATAAAATAAAGTCGTTC
This sequence comes from Tomocerus nigrus, assembly GCA_019776505.1. Taxonomy (NCBI): domain Eukaryota; kingdom Metazoa; phylum Arthropoda; class Collembola; order Entomobryomorpha; family Tomoceridae; genus Tomocerus; species Tomocerus nigrus. The sequence goes on along the minus strand of JABASI010000517.1, from coordinate 9,864 downwards.
ATACATGATACATGTGTGTATTTAATAAGAATTTCCACATTATATTGCATACTACTTACTTTATTTATTGAATGTTGAATGTCTAGTAGGTATAGTAGGTATAGTAGAATAGACATCAACCACATCCGGAACAGGAAATATAATTATGCGTTTTAATTACCTAGACTTTCATTTCCAAGCATTTAGAGTTTTGTTATAAATTGTATAGTGGCAGTAATGTAGTTATTCTTATACGGGGTGAACGCAATTTCAAATAAGTAATATTTACTACTAAATCTGTTGAAAATTATTATGACATTCATGCAGAAATATATTTACCTAGGTATATGTTCCTTTCCAAAAAATTGTACATTTTTTACGGAGCTGATGCTTTTGACGGTCAAACTGCGAACAGCGGTTGCTGGAAGATCGCATGGCCAATAATATGAGTTGGCTACGTACGACTAGTATTTAACAATGTACATAGGAATGAGCTTATTTGAATAGATTAGTTGAATTGGTTGCAGCTGGCATATTTTCCTTTGACGATGTACGCACCTCTATACTAGTGCCTTTGTGTAAGAATGAATAGATGTAGGTGTGTCTTTTATAAGAAAAAGAGGAGTATGGCTGTGCGTTATTAAAGTCAATATACTAAACTGTTAGTCCGAATGATATAGGTTGGGAAAGTATAGTGGAAAACTGTTCTACTTTCATGAGGATCGTGATTCGTGTGTCTAAAGCTGTTAGTCTTCTATGTTAAAGTACGTATAGCTAGAGGTAAATAGCGTAGCAAAGTAAAATTTCAATGCATAAACTCCTGTTCCGTTTATTTTCCTTTCCCTGGCCTTCATTCCACTTGGACGGGGAGAGAGAAAGTCGAAGCCATTGACAAAGAGACGAACAGAAGGAAGGAAATGAAATGAAAGTGATAGAGCATGTTACCCGTTTCATTTATGTTGCTCTAGTCTGGCTATGTTTTCTATTTCACTTACATGTGACATAGAGACATGGATTATTTAAAACCTGTACTACTATTACAGTTATAGTGTAATAGTAAGAAGAAGCAGAGTCCATGTGTCAGCATGCAGTGAAAATGGTAACCTCTAGCACATTACCCATACTAGTATGGTTTGTATTTAAAATAGCAGAGCAGAGATACTTTTTCACTGTTGTTGTTACTTGGAGCTATCCTTTTGATAGTTGAAGGGGGAATTGACAAAAGGAAAAAGATGCAAACGAGGCAGGATTGATGTTTAGTTGATGTAGCTGATGTGACAATGAGAAGGAAAAGAAGCTTTAGTCACATCCACTCACTCTTTGTTAACTTTGGAGGAATCAGGAGTTGAAATGCGTGAATCTACAGGGTGATATCTTTTGCGAAATCATTTTTATCATAAGAATCAACTTTCTCCTTTTTTGGTGCTCAAAAAAATTTTTTTACACTCTGACCACTAAATAAAGTTAACTTTCATCAAAGAATTTCTAAGCAGAAAGGGAATTTAAATTTGGATTTGGTGAAAAAGGCGTGAAGTAATTTTGGTGAGCTATTTGGGCCACAAAAGGAGAAAGTATGACAAAAGATAAAATAATGACCCTGTAGATAGACAGACTATATGGTCATGTCATCATAGCTGAAATAAAGTAAAGAGGCACAATGGAATAAACTGGATTGCCATTATTGAAACTTGTGTCTGATCTGACTCAAGTTTCACGTTACACTTTCGAAGTAACAGTACTACTAACTAAGGAGGATTAGCATAGCATAGGCCAGTGTCAGCCGAATACAAATTCTAAAGAAGGATTTCTCCTTTTAAATCAATTCTATTTCTGTGCGGGTAAAAGTAAGGGAAGAGAAGGGAGTCGATTGGGAACAGGCGCGACGGATTTTGTCCATGCATGAATCTCTTCCATCCTCTCGCAGCAGAAAATCACCTCACTGGCTAACAATAAGAAACTAGTCTTCTTTTGAATTTTCAACTTATTGTCACTATTGACCAGACGACCTACTGCTTTCCCAACTTTCTTTCATGTTCATTCGGAATTGATTTGACTTTCCAACAGCCAAATATTGCCAACATTCACTTTCTCTTCTCTCTTCTCTCGTCTACTAGTAAACCGCTGCGCTAGGTGATGAAAGTCTTTTCACATCCTCGAGAAATAGAAGTTTTAGCCAGGATCTTCGTGATTTATGACTTATAGTCTAAAATGTAGCCGCCTCCACTTCACACACACTTTCAACTTTCTCTTATTTTCCTTTGAGTTCAACTTGAGTGTAAATTGTAGTGGCCACGTCCAGCTACTCTCTTCGTTGTATTAACAGTCACTGCAGATGAGACTCCTTCTTACTCTGCTCCATTTTCCAATACCATCCACAGGTTTTTACAGATGGAATATTCTGTACTGGCGTACGTAGCCGAAAACAGTATTTCTCTTTAGACTTTCTATTGACTCTTTACACCTTATAATAAACCAAAGAGATAAGAAGAAAACTGAGAATATATTGGAAATCTCCGTCAAAGTCATTTTATTGCTAAATAAAAGCACATCTGTGTACTATTGACTTGTTACCACATTCGTGTTGACTTTCCTTGCCGAGATTTACTTTCAAATGAAAAAGAAAACTATTGTTGATTTTTCGGGTCTTCACACTTTGGGGTTTATCTTTAGTCCATTATTTTATATCTACATGTTCCTCGTTTTCGCACTTTTTGTCCATTATTGTACGATATGTCTACATACATGGTTTTATGATTGTCTGGCACATATATGCCCAAAATCCCAAACTAACCACTTTCTCATGTATTCATTACACTGTATATTGGAAATAAGAAGTTGTTCCTGTAGTGCTTAAATTTTTAAATACTAAGCCAATCAAATTTTAACGAAAATATCATTTTATAGAGATTGCACTTTGTTAATAGGTTTCAATTTGGAGTTTGTACTACACTATACATGATAGTATGGTAGAGTGTTTGAGGTTGGTTAATGTTCTACATGTATAGCTTAATTAGGGTTTCTTTAATGGCACGTATGCAGGTTTTATTATATTATGATAACAGGAGGTTGATATATAAGGCTATTAGAAATGTGGCGTTAAGAAAATTATCTTGGGATGCAGGGAGCTCATATAGTTAGTAAATAGGGGCAGGATTCGGATTCGGACGTAAGGAGGCAGGAGAAAAAGAGAAAAGAAATATTCATTTCCCAAATGACTTGTGTCCAGGGCCAAATTATGGAAATTTATTGCCGTTTTCATCCAATTTGGTTGGTTATAGTTGGAGTTTTGTGGTTTTGTTACAATATTCTCGGTTTGGTTTAGCTCTGTGGTGGCCGACGGGTCCTGGAGATAGTTTTCCTACTCCACCACTTAACATTTCCCTTCCGATTCACTTCTCCCCCAACGTTTGCCCTTGAATCTACTCCAAGTTGAGTGTAGTAATGCCATTAGAGTTGCTTCCTTTCCTGTCCCTGCTTTCTCTTATGTTCAATGAATTACTTTTAATTTACTATAGTACTACACGCCCTTAAGGATCATAGTAAAAGTATAGTAAGTTTAGTTAGAGGCACTAGTACTATAGGATGACAAGATGGGGTAGCTAAACTTTTTTCTTGTCATTGCAATATTATTGTGTTTATTACACAGACAGTATACATGCGTATGCATCTATTCTGCACTATGTTCCTACTTTGTATTCTCGGGAGCAGTTATTGCATTATTGTGCAGACGACACGACCTATTATCATTATTTCTAACAATAAGTGCGTGAGATTTTACGTGCTCTCTGCTTTCTCCTATTCCCACATATCCAAATAAGAGTCGAGGGAAAAATACTTTTATACTCAATATAATGCGAATAGAAGTATGCAATGCAATATTAAAGATAGTATTCGTGAAACGATAACCATAAGACACAAATGAAACTATAGGTATGCTGTTTATAGAGGTTTATGATTTTTTGGATATAAAATTGTTGTGTGTATGTAACTTTATACCTAGAGTTTTGCTACTTACTATTTTAGCTATTGTTAGTTTTCCTGTTGTCCAGTCCACTTCACATTTTGTTAATGGGGCTCTTATTTCAGTCCCTCTCTTTAACGCGCACTATTTCTGAGTAGGGTGCACTTTCGTGGGAATAGTAGTTCAATGTGGCTTAACAAACAACATGAATTCTTGTTTTCTGTTGTGGTACTATACCCTTATATCCGGTGGTGTCCAGTATATAATTCTTCTACTTTGTATTCTTCGATGGTATGTTTAGTACTTGGGGCTATGGATGTTTATTGCATCATCACTGAAGTAGTGCACGCAGATAATAATTAAGCTTGTCTCATTTAGCCTGATTATAACTTTCGCAATATTTTACACACATTTACGAGTACGTGAACAAAAGTAAAGTGAGAAGAAAACAATTGAGGAAAAATTATGATGCTATATTCTAAGATTGATGATGATGATTGCTTAATTTGAAATGATTTTTTTTGTATTAGGCCCAAAGAAACGATTGCTATGAAGCGAAGCTTACAGTGACGAAAGCAGATTCAGCTGACAGTCGTCATTATTACTTAAATGTGGAGAATAATAAGGGGAGTGACAAATATTCTGTAGTTCTTCAAGTCAGAGGTGAGTTTTTCGAAGAATCTATTTGACAATTTAATAATAACATTTAGCGGAAGAACCGCATGTGCAAAAACTGTTGCAGGATTTGATTTTGTATTTGCAGACCCGGTGTCGATGGCCACCGTCATCGGAGTTATCATCGGATGCTTAATCTTACTAGTCGTTGTCGTCCTTATCATTCTTTACGCCTTCAAAGCTGAGAAGTGGTGCTTTTCTCGTAAGTCTCGCTTTCTGTCTCTCAAAAATAATTTTCACGTTCATCAACTAATATCAACTAATAATATTCACTAACAAAAAACTCTTGCACGTTTCATATTTTTGTAAACTGTGCATATCATCACTACAATTATTGTGAGTGTTTACTAAAAATCCTACTTTTCTCTCGTTTTTCATCGATTTATGGCAATCTGGACATAAATTGATTTATTCTTCCCTTATCCTTTTCTAGCTCATATCTGTTTTCCAGATTTTAAAAAACGACTCGATATGCGTATACGTATCCATGATGTCATATTTTATGACTATGAACCTTGATATGGACATCTTTTATTTAATTATATGTTTCTTAGATCACTATTTTCTTGTAGCTACCCATTAATTACTTCAAAATTCACTTTATGCACCACCGTAAAAAGATTCGACAAAAAAAGAAGTTAGGTCTTTTGCTTTTATGTTCTGCATCGGTGATGTACGCATTTTTAATGCCCTTATAAGGGAGAAACTGCATATACTTTTATCCTTTACGCACTGTTGATTCATTCCATTCGTTGTGGAGCAAACTTTGTCCATAAAGTAAAACTGAATTGGGTTGACGTCCGGAAACAACATTTCTCATTCTGCGTGTAACGACATGGGCCCAGCAGACTCTGTTTTATTTTTAGGAACATTTCCGTGGGATACCTATCTCTTGTCTATATATCATTCTGCTTTCACCTATTCGATAGACGTTTTATATTTTCTGTGAGAAAAGTTGAGAGTACCGCATTGGCCATTACTAGGGTCTAACTTTTGACTAATGTTCCTCCCATTGTAGATCAAAGCAGTTTCATTTTCTGATTGCTACTAGCTTTCCCATTTTATCCGTTATTTTCTGTTAATTCCTGGTCATTTTCTCAAATTGTTAGCTCCTTGAAATTACTAGAGACCTCATTCCAGAACGTAGATTAACAACGGTAAGTGCAAACATATTTAAACTTCAGATCCAATGTTAGATAGTAAGCCAAGGTAGGAGATTGGTGCTTAAGAAACTATTAAAATCTTGCTAATGTCATGATTTAACAAACTTCTATATTTCATACTCCTGGATCATCTAAATACTTTCTTCGATGTTCTCCTACGATCTAATCTAGAAACTTTGCATCGTTATCATACTTTCCCGGAAACCTGTACCCTCTTGTCAGGGCCATTACTTTCCATTTCGCCTTTTGCTCAAGTAGAAAACCACAGCAGTACTTAGTCCTTAACAATGTACAATAGGAAACTAGGGACACAAATTAAAATATTATTTTCGGTCAAAATTACTCTATTGCTTTTTTATTTCCGATCAGAATAATTAAGCTGCCTGAAACACATGGAATAATGTACGCCCCCAAATATAATAAAAACAGCTATAAAATCGTTAGCTGACCTCGGCTATTTTTTACTCTCTTTTATAGGATAACTTTTTATTGCTGACTTTACTAAATAAGTAATTTATTCCGCAACAAATAGTTTTCAGTTTCAAAAGTTAAAAACAGTCCAAATATATTGCGCTTCTTAAAATTATCAATTTATATGTAAATTGCATTGCTTCTAGCCCAACACACCAGATTATGAATTCAAAATAGTTATGTAGTGGCATTATACTAAAAGGATTGGAGGTTCATGGACATTGTTTATGGTAGGATGGAAGAAAATGCATTGCATTGCTTGCAAGGTTAAATTTGCATTGTAAATAGTTAATCTGTGTATAGTTAGTATGCACACATGGCAGAATGCTTAGTTAATCTATAATTTTGGGTACGCATACTATTGTAAGAGTACAGCTTTTATGCTATATCATCTCATCATGAACGGATGCAGCTTTGAGTTAGTTTGCTTGTGCCGTGCTTCTTCAGCTCTGTATATGCAAATGAATAGTCTGTATTTAAATTTTTATTGCTATTTTATGAGTGTATTTACGACTCATCTGTCACAACAAAAGAAAGGATTTAACAAAACCCCGACCCGGTCTAGACAATTGATGTTGACTTTTTGTTCAGCACACACGCATGCTTATTGCTCAATTTGTACCTAATATTCTATCCTCAAAGTATGCACACGGATAATTTAGCCTTTATTTTACAAAAGAATTTGCATATGTATTGAATAATTTTAATTTTTGCTGCAAATGAAAAGTATAACTGAAAGTTTTAATGAACTGAATAGAATTGCTGTTAAAAACAGAGTGAAACTCATTAATTTTCAATCTATATTAGTTTTACGTGAGATGAGTTACATTTTGCGTGCCATCAAGTAGCAAGAAATGTTTATCAACGCACCAGACTTTAATGCATTGTAAATACATAGAGTTTTACGCTTTTAGGCAGTGGATACAGGAAATAAATCATCTCTTCGAAAGTCTTTTATGTCTATGTGTGTGTTGCGAGTGTGCCGGTAATAAATAGAGTATGAAAGCGGTGCAGATGTCAGTGTGGTATTTGGTCGAGGGGTTTAGATTGGAAATTCTTTTTGTGTGCTCTAAATGGTTTGTTTGGTAGGTGTGATGTGTGATGTTGGGGTTTTTGTGTTTTCAGTATGTGCTTAAATGATTTTCCCTACCCTTTTGTAATCATTCAACCCTTACAGCATTGATTTTTTCTTGGCTGTGTCATGTTTCTGCCCCTTTTCTTATGTTTACATTCCACGTAGGGTTATATTTTTTATTACATGCTCCCGGATTCTCACCACCCGTCACGTACATTACTTCCTACAGTCAATAGTCCAGAAAATAAAATCTTTACTTGCTACTCATAGACGAAAGGCAAAATCCGGCCATTGTCTATGTATATTTTTGTATTCTTTAAACGATGTAAATTACGAGATTTTCTTATGGTTTTCACTATTTATGGATAGGGTTTTATGCACATGTCAGTTAAATATAGTCTTTAGGATCATTTTAAAGGAATTTATGTAAGTGATAGTAATATTTACGTGTAAAGAGTATATAGGGATGATGTATAGCTCTTTAAAACGTCACTCTCTCAAAGAATTCTCCTCATTAACTCTCATTTCACAGGGAAAATAACCACATAACATTTTTAAACTTTCTACTTGCTTAGCTTTGCTAGAGATATGACAGAAAACAGTTTTGCCATAAAACTGTGAAACAGGCTCACTTCAATCAACATTACATAAACCGCACATCATTCCACTAGATAAAAATGAAGACGCATATTTTCTTCGTTGGTGGTAAGGTAGCTTTATATGTTTTACTTTTATCATCCACGGCATATTTATAATGTGATCTCTATATCTTATACTAGTATTATTACTACTTACTGCTATTTCTTTTCTTTCACTTGTGCCGTGTGCACAATTAGTACATTTAGTCATTACAAATTACTTATCTTTCTACTCGTGTGGTTATTTAGGATAATTTGAAAAAAATCAGTGTTTTGATTTATAAGTTAGTATATAGTTGGAGAATCACTTAGGGGGCATATTAAATACTCTAATAGTAAATAGTAGGCAAGGCACATGTAAATTGTAAAAGCTGTATAAGGTTGCTTATGTTAGCTTCTCTTACTACAATCCGTTTTGTAATGCAAATTAACTAGTAGTAGTAGTGTTTGCATTGTACACATGGATAGAACGCGTAGAGCTACTTTATGTGGTAGCTCATCTTCTCTTTCTCTCTGTAATCTGCAGATTTTGGCTTATGGCTTCTTTTCTGTCAAATGTAAATTAGAAATGAAAATCCAGTTTGACATGTTGTTTTAAGAAGACAATACAACTCGTGGCTTGCCTGGTGTGTGGTAGAAAACCACACTGGTGTCTGGTGTCACGTCTGTCATTGCCATTCTCTTTCTCACTCGGAACAGACGTAACTTTCAGTTGAATCTGTATATATTGGGGATTTGTGTTCTATGTCGCTTTGTCTCGAATAATAATTATGAGCCAAGCCAAAGCTATCTGGTTACCTACCTAAGCAAACCTCGCCCTTTCTATTACTCAATTTTTTATTTTCTTCTGTGATTTACGCATGGAAAGGTTGACAAAGCTTTTTACTAGTCGCGGCGGCCACCCTTTTAATACATACACACATGATCACTATCTTCTCTCGAACACATAGGTACCCATGTAATTTTTTTTTCTTTTTTGCAACTGTGCGTGGTGGTGTATTGTTTTGCATTGCATTGTTGTAGACATTTTATAATTTAAAACATTTTGGGCCCGGTTAGTCCATTCCTAATTAAAAAGTAGTTACCTACCTAACCTTCACACCTTAAATACGAGTCAGTGCTGCAAAGCAGGGCAAGTCTCATGTTGAGCTAAACTTGTTTTTCTTTTAGTACCCATACAACTGGCTATTTGCCTGGCTAAGGCTTATGCAAATCGAGTAGAATGGAACCTTTGCTTTTCTAGTAACTGCTACTGCCTAGAGTAAATAGCTTTGCTTTTAGCCGTGTGCAAATAAAACATTATTCAAAGGACACCACCCTAATGTAATTTGTCAATTCATTCCTCATCAGTGGAGCATTGACATTGAAGTCGTAAAAGTTGAAAGGACAAAAGCACTCGGCACGCAGCCTATTGAAACTTTAATATATACCTATAGCGTTCTCCCTCCACTAATAAATATACACTACAAAATAAATACTTATCATTAGATAGATAGATGCTTCGAAAAGCATTTTGTTTTTCTTACGTATATATGTATAGTTACGTTTGTAAGGTCACAGGCTTTCTTTACTGCATCATCTAAATGTTTATAAAACAAACACAATTCGTATAATGGGTTCTATACTCTACTTTTATCTTCTTTATTTAATGTCACCTCATGTCAATTTAGTGTCTAACATTGCATCAAATATTGATATTAAGCAATTCTTACAATAGAGTTATGAGACCCGAGATTTGGCTATTGAATTTAGAAATCACTTTGATTCGACATAATAACTGGCGGCCTTAGTGATAACATCCATCATCACGTGAATTTCTTAGAGGACAAAGCCATTTCCTGGAAATCTTCTTAGTAGATAGTTTTGTCATTGTCACTTTGGAATGATATCAGAATGTAAATA
>JABASI010000516.1:0-37446 GCA_019776505.1 Tomocerus nigrus | reverse complement strand
CTCCGTTTTGGAGCTAGAGAGCCTAGACCGTGTTCAAACTAATATGGATAACCCTGTAGAATAGACATATCATTAAAATGGAAGTGTCTCATTTAAAATATTCTTATCTGTGATACAGTTGCTTGAAGATGGATGGAGAAATGGAAATCAGGACGTTACTAATTTCTTGTCATTATCCAGATAGTGAAAGCGTGGAAAGTTGAGAAAGCAAATGTGAAATTAGACGGGGAAAGATATGCGATAGCCAAAAGGCATATTGCTTCATGCTTCTATATAGTTATTATTATAGGAGTGGAAAGTATAAAGTGTAACTAAAGGTAAGTATTGAAATGGAGGAAAGTAATTTAGTCGAGGAAACGAGTGGCGAATTGCTTTCAATTACGTATCTATTAAACTGATGAATAGTTTCTCTCTCTTGCTTACCAGAACCACATCGCCTACCACATCATCCTATAGTGCTTTGTTCAATGCTATCTCCTATCTCCGTAAATTGTATCTTTCTATATAAATGACATTGGTAGTCTACCTTTTTTAGCTTGTTCGTCCTCCTGATATACTATAGCTTCTAGCTTTGCTAGAATAAATGAAAACAAAAAGAAAAGTGAAACGATCTGAGTGGAGAAAGTGAAGAAGCTAGAAAATGGGAAATTCTATCTAAGTAAGTTTTTCTTTCCCCTGCTTTCCTCATTACTGTAGACTTTTTAATTTCAGTTCTGGAAACAAAGCTCCAGTCTAAAAGAAAGACGGAAACTAAGGGAAGGAGCTGAAAGAAAAGAAATGAATGAGATTTTTTGCAAACAGAAACTTTCTGGTCGGAATGGGAAATGAAATGTTTCCTATCTTACCTATTATGTATTATGTATCCTGTAGTAATAGGGCGATACATTAGAACTATTTATTCTCTACACTGACTGCATCTCTAGCTTCGAATGAATTTCCTTTCCCTTCTTTCTTAAGAAGCTTCTTTTTCAATCTTTTTCTCTCTGTGCAAAAGCCAAATGAAAGTCGTCATCAGAATTTAAGTTGGAACTGGGGAGGGAAAGAAAAGCAATGACTGCAATGACATGCACAGGCTGACGATGAGTGAGATTCAACTAAATCTTGATGGAGATGGATGATGATGACAATGAGGCTAGTGATTTCGATGGATAGCTACATCATGATTATTTTCATCTCATTTCCTCATTCACTATCCACATCATCTCGCTTTTTTTACCCTGACTGCCTCCTGTCTCCAGCTCTTCAATTCCATCATCCAATTCAAAGAAGACTACATAATGTTAAAAATTACTTGGAAGAACCAAACGAAATGTAAATAAATGAGTCCTATTCACTATCCCTCATCTACACTAGACACTACGACTACCAAATATCAAGGGACTGTCGTATTTCATGTTATTTACCAACTAGATAAAAGATACTAATCTCGGCACGGCATTAATGATTGAAATAATTTTAACTTCCCTTTTTTCACTTCGTTTGCTCAATAGATTGGTTTTACCGGTTTTACCATGCTAAACGTTCAACACGTTGGAGTTGGAGTTACCAATTACCATGAACTGTTAAGTACATAAACTAAAATGCAAATTAAACAAATGACGAAGACCAAACCTTTGTTTTTTAGGTTTCATTTTATTCCATGAAATCAATGCTTATACAAATACGTTACGTAGTACAACCCTTACGAACGATAGTCGCTGCTGCATGATCAATACAAATAGTATGTGGGCGTGATAAAAACCGACCTAAATTGAGACGAAATAGAGAGGTTTACGAGAGAGAAGAGAGCCAGAGAGAGAGGTACAGTACAGATAGTGTAGGTAACTAAAAATATTTGCTCTCCAATACAATGGACAAGAGCAGAGAGTGAATAAAAATTTTCAATCAGATTCCCCCAGCATTCTAATTGCATTGACTGGAATCTTTCAAATTCTTTCCAAAATTGCTTAGTATTCTGGAAGAAGAAATTGTAGTGACGTAATTTATCACCTAGGATTCTGTACTTCATTCAGAATCAGCAAGTAGGTTGTTGATGTGCCCATAGAGAAAGTAGTATGTCGTTAGTTTATACCAAGGATAGTAGATACTCCCCTCCCCTCCCCCCCCCCCCTCCCCCCCCCCCCATTATACTGGGGGACTGTCTTTTCCATTGTACATTTTATCGTCGTGAACTGTGAACTTGAACAAAGCTACATTCTAAATACAGGAGGCTGAAAAGGATTCTCATCTAGATTCGTATTTAACCCGACCAAGATAACGTGATAAGTAATAGCGGTTTAATAATGTGTGGGGGTTTGTTGCTTTATCTGGTTATGTACCCGTTGATGCTCATTGGGATCATTGCATTTTTCCCAGCAACTTGGAAAATCGGCAATGGTAGTCCAGTCCTCACATTCTGCATTGTGCTCTCTCTTTTTTGGATATTTGTTGGATTTTTCTGCACTCAAATGAGCTGGTTGGTTCTTGCTGGAATATATCTGCTAGTCTTAGCCTGTGCTATCACCTGGACTTTCAGATCTTGCAAACTTTCAATATTGGGAAAGGAAAACGTGGAGAAAGAAAATTCTAAAATTATTGATACTACCCCAGATGCTGGAGATGCTACTTCAAAAGGAACAGTTCCTGATCCTGTCCCTACTAACGATCAGGAAGTTGAAAATTAAACCGCAGTATCTACGTATTCATATTCTAATATTCCTGATTATCCTTTTGGTCCTTTATTGAGGCATTACTATTACGAATTTCATGAACCATCGCTGAAATTGTAAGTATAATACTACTGCCATGATATAGATCAAGTCGTTATACATAAAGTTCTGTGAAAATGTTTAGGTATCTATTTTGTTTTAGCAAACACTTGTGTGCACATAAATTATGACCAAATGTAGTTTGCTATTATATATTAAATGATGTTTGGTCTATCTTATCTGATTGAACTTTGAATAAAAAACATTTTAATATTTTATCTACCTATATTGTAGTTTTTCAGTTATCAGTGATATTATAGCCTAATTACATTTTTACGACATAGCTAATTATTAACGTCGCCATATATAGTAAGGGGACAGGTAACAAATAGGGATTAACTTTTTTCGAGAGATTCAATTTGGTTTATTCATTTATAACTTTACGTAAGCAAAAAAGTCGAAAAGTCTGCACCAGGGGGGATTTGTTCTCTCGTAAAGGTGTAAGAGAGGGTTTAAAATGTATTATAAGAGTTATAGTATGCAAAGGACATAGATTTGATGATTTGGGCAGAAGACGGAAAGGCATCCTCTTCCTTCCCCTCATAATTTCTTTGTCGTAATAACTTGGGCTGTGAAACCGCTTGGTGCTATCATCACGGCCATTCTCACAGAGCTATTGCATGAACTTTTCAACTTTTATTGCAAGTTTTATCTGATTATGCATGAAATGTGGATGTGACTAGACTAATGTAAGCAAAGGATGGGGATAGCACATAGAAGGAAAAAACTACATCCGTATAGAGCATCTCACTATTTTCTTCCCTTCTGCTCTAGAGGTAGCTGATATTGTGGGAGAGTAAATAGCTTACTGTGATCTGCAGATATATTCTAGCCTTAGCCAAGAGTGGAACTATAGAAAGCAAAAGAAGAGGCAGTACGGATGCAATAATGGTGAAAGTACGAAGGTAACATTGGTTTTATGTTCATTTTATATTATACTTAGCTCCGTCTTAACAATAGTGGATGGGAAATAGAAATGCTAGGATATAACAACTGTGAGCTGAACTTCAGTCGAACTTAGTTATTTTAAGTGTGATGTGAGGTAGACTAGTGAAGTAAAAGAAAAGAAAGGTAAAAGTACCATCGGGCAGCTCTTGTCTCGTCGTAAACCTTCAATTCTGCCTAAGGTAAGCAAGTAAAACGAGAATGAATATGTGCATGAAAGTGAAATAGTTACTTAGGGAAAAGCGAAGGGAGAGAAGAGAGAGAGAGTTATGTCTAGCATGCTCTTAGATTACTAGAAAGGAAAAGAGCTACCAAAAATCTCAACTTTTCCTCTTAGCTTCCTAACCTTGACTCTTTTCTACATAATAATAATAATATTACTTCTTCCACAACAGAAGAATTGATCTTACCAAACTCGAATGCATTTTTACAGATATATTTTAGCAACCTTATAAGGTTATATTAGGCTATGGATACAATGAACTTTCTTGAACACAAGGAAAACATAAGAACTGAGAAAGAAGCCTTTACCCCGAATAAAAGTTACTTCTTCTGTTCTGTCTTTCTCACCTTTCATCCCGTGCGACACTTCGTCCTTGTGACCTTGTATCGTACTTTTTTCTGACCTTTCCTCTCGTAAGGGTGACTTGGGTGACATACTCCACACCTTTCTTATTATGGCTTTCACCATGTAAATTATATTTCGTTTTTTTGTCCATTATTTTTTTTTCCGTTAAATACCGAATCTTTTTTTCTGTCTTCTCCCCCACATACTCTTTTAATAAAAGTTTTAGTCGCGAAAAGGAAAAAAACGAATTTTGGTATACCCTTTAGGCGTGAGAAGACAAAATGCCTTTTAAATGGTGAAAGTTATATAGAAGATCCTGAACAGTGTCACCCTGTATTTACCCATGAGCAGGTTTCTTGTTACTAATACTTATCTGCGCCCATAATATTATAAATGCTAGCGATTTGCATAATATTCTCCAACACGGTGCATACAGAAACGTCGGATGAAAAGTAACACTTGGAAGAAGAGCACATAGCTATGGGAAGAAACGTCGCATAGACCGTTACGTAAAATCTCATCGTGCCAACTGCCAATATCAAATAATAAGTTTATCATTAATTTAAGTTAATTAATTTCTCCACACGAGTGCTAAAATCTCATTGTTTTTCCTCTCTTTCATTTTACCATTCATCTGACGTATTAGCAATTTTTGATCCTTTTTCTTAATTATAACAGCCCATATCCATGTTATGCGTATACCTACTATTTGAGCTTCAATACTTGAACTTTAGCCTTAGATAATAATGTCGAAGATATAATGTAGAATTTCACAGTTCAGAATATTATGGAACATTTTTCTAATGTAGTGGAAAATGACAGGTCTACAATAAATATAAATTGCATTTCCTAGACACACAGGAAAATCTCATTTATATGAATAATAAATATATTTATGTTTGACGAAATGTCTTTGACGACTGCCAGTACTGCCAACCGACATATTTGAGCTGAGGCACATGTAGGGAAAATTTGAAGAAAATATGGTGCATTAATTTGATGAAATTTCAGGAAGAAGAATGAATTGAGGATCTAATGCTCTATAGTGGCGTAACTTGAGTTTTCTTAGATAGACTGGAAGGGAAAGTGAAAGAAAGCCACGTGTGTCACTCACATTCACATCATATCACATCACCAACAGAGATTAGAATTAGATGCCCACAGTTGTGACACGACGAGGACGAGGACACTGTTGAGTTCTCATGCGTGTCTCTATGTTATGTAGCTGCAGAAAGTTTCGTCGAGGCGGCGACAGTCGGAGTTGGGAAGAAAACGTTTTAGACAAATGCCATTATACGAGACGGAAGTCAGCCCAAAAACACTTTCCTACACATATTCCTAATAATAGTCTTAATTTTAGTTAAAGGCTTCACTTTCCACTATATGCGACACTATTCACCGTGGATTCTTCCTAGAAAATAATAGGAATGCTGTCAGATGGGCTTTGACTAATACTTAAGTATTAGGAGGGTGAAAGGACAACTTACAAGTTCATATATCGAGAAAGGGGATAGCAGGGCGTTTACCGATTTCTATATCTATACAAAAGTATTTGACGGAGGAGAAAGGGAAATGTGGTGGAAGTTGAGCGTTGAGTCTCTTCGTTTGTGTGAGATGCGATATGAAAGTTAGTGAGAGTGAAATGAAATTGAGTTTTGACACTTGAAGCTTATCCTGTCCCATCATATGGCGGCTTACTAACTAACTTAAGTAGCAACTAAGTAACTAAGCTTTGACTCCTTCCTTCCTTTTTTCCTTCCTCAACTGTCTCCTTCATTTCCTATTCTTATCCACCATTATACTTTACCCTTTATACTTCAACTCTCCAAAATTCAACTATTGATGTTCTTACACACACTTCACTTTCCCCACTCACTCCTTTTACTAATTACTAATTTGCTAGCACTGTCATTATCACTATGTTCCAACGACAAAGTGTCCTGCTCTTAAAACTATTTTACACCTTGTCTCATACACACAGATAACACCTTACCCTATGAACTACATTATTCCTTTGTCTTTTTATAAACTACAGTGTGCGTCGAAAGTAATTTGCAATACAACTTCACACCTTTCGTAAAACATGAAGAGTACTGTACGTTACCTTTGTACAAACACTTTATAACTAAAAACTTGCCTATATCCAACTATATCACTTAACTGTACATCATTTAAAGTACATACAATTTTAGTTACATGATGCAACTCATGAGGTTTAGGAAATGGAGAGCATGAATTATTTTTGTAATATACTAAGCCTGGAAACATTATCAGTATTTATTATCATAATTAAATGTGTTTGACGAAATAGCACAGGTTGAAAAGAGTGCTATATTCTTCGTGGATTGACTGTTTAGTAAAATAAATTAAAGTGCATAAGGGTGTATTTTATAAATTCATTTATAATCTAAGTGCTGCCTTTTGGAAACTGGCCTGTCTAGTCTAGTGATACAACAACGTTCTGTTTTCAATTCAAAACAATGCTATTGAATAACCAATAAAACTAAACTGGCTTAAATCGTAGAGAAATGCGCTGTTTGTGTGGTGTGTCCATGCATTCAAAGTGAAATCAAACAAGTCGAGCATGAATAACAGTCCTATTTGACTTGATTCAATTTCTGACTATTGCTTTCTCTATTCAATGTTGTTCTGTTCAATCGAACGGTAATGTTGCTCTGTAATGGAAGAAGGAAGTCGACCAAAAATACAAGCATCTCATAACATTCTATCACTGACAAAACGCAAACGAACATTATCGTAGGTAAACTGACTGAGGAAACCTAACTACTACTAGATTTTCTTCTTTTCTTCGTCCATCCATCTAAGCTCACTCAAGGGCAAACTAAACTTTATTTACACAGTTATTTCCTTTTATTGTAAGTAGTCGATCGTAATTACCTTTTCCAGTTCTCCACATTATCATGCTAAATTCCGATGATATATCCAGAGTTGGGATGGTAAGAAACACATTATAGATAGGTACCTACGTATCCTCTGAATACCCACATACTACTATACTTCATATAATATTGGCCAGTAAAATATACTGAGGCAAGTGTGATATTTGCAAAACTGGTTTTATATCTGTATTTAGAAACATCCCAACATTAAAAGTGTAGAAAATTAGCAATTATAATGGTAATGTTAATTTGTTAATAGAAGGCATTCAGTGACAAAAGCTTCTTATTTATCATCAGTTCCAATAATTCCCTTTCACAATATCAGGCAGATATTGTGATTTTCAATGTATTTTTTTTTGGTTTATTTTCTTGGAAGAAACTTTGAAAAAACAAGTTTACAAGCTACCCAATTACATTACAAGGTTGTAAGAACCATGTTTTTAAATATTTTGAAATAATATGAACTGCATTTATTATTATGCGTTAGTATATGTATCAACAACATTATTATCGTCTTGCGCATTGAATTAATGATAGGAAAAGCTGTTTGTATAGAGAGCTTTGAATTCGGAGGTGATTCTGCCGGACTCCAATTTTCTCTTGACTAAAATATGAGTAGAATAATATGGTTAGGAAAGTAGAGAATAACAAATGTAGGTAGGTAGAGAGTAGAGATATTGAGGCAGCTATGTAATAAGTAGCTCCATTGGATAATTTAAGGGTTTAATTAATGCACAGCTGACAGGACGGTGAACAGGATTTTGCTAGCTACTCTTTCTGTTCACATTACTACGTTGCAAAAGAGTACAGGACTATGGAGCTATGAATAGTTGAAGTGAAGGAAGTGGTGGAGAACATGGGGAGGTGGACTCGGAGATTGTGATATGATTATGATTCAGAATAAGATTACAAAGTGAGTAGTGAGTAGAATTTTGGAAGTTGCAATTTGGGACAACTTCATTCGTGGGACATGATTGATGAAGGGAGATTATTAGATATTATATTGCCTATAGTCTCCCTGTCCTTTCTCTCCATGCATTTTGCCACTGTAATGTAACCGAGTCGTTTCTCTTTTAGACATTGACTTAGACTTTTGTAGGAAATCGTCTAGTTACATAGACAAGACATGTTCTTTCATAATCATGTTCAAGTCAACTGGAAATCATGCTATAAGTTATAATGGAGAAATTCAGTTTTAATATTGTGACATGATGGGAGCTGCAAGTTGTAAGTGTAAGTGGTAAACTTCCACTGGCTCCAGCTACCAATAATACCCGCCAAGCAACGAAACTAGAATGTGAAATATCATACATGTGCATGTGTACTTAACTTAGTAGTTGTCGACTGGAATTCCGGAATCTATAGTAGTACAGATATACTATGTTCCAAAATATTTCAACCTCTCTCCAGGACATATACGTAACTCTTTTACACCACAAACACAGCTTACATACACTCGACTTACATAATATCTTCCATTATAAAATCAGGCACGATCTGCCTGGATCGAAAATTCAACTTGAAAATCTCATATTATAGACAATCACTTGAGTTCGAGTGAAGGAGAGAGACAGAGCACGGAACTCGGCAATAAAAAACTTCATCTTCCTTATTCCTTATACTACAGTCTCAGAAAAGCTTCATCCCGTTCCGTTTCCTCCCCGCATCTGATACATATGACATCCGAGACTCAAAAATTAATATTCAATAGCTTCTCCTACCTATAACAATAACCATTACGCATTACATATGAGCAATAATACATTTGTTTGTCCATCTGTTTCCTTCACAAAAATCCATCCACATCTCCTTCTTCTTCTAATCCACAATCTCAAACACAACTTTTAAATTACTGCATTATTGTTCCAACTTATTCACAATAAAGGATTTTCATATTTCATATTGGTTTTCCTTAGGGTGCATCCTTATCCTTGTAAAAACAGCACTGTATAAAAAGTGATTTGCAAGGAGCAGTCATTTTTAACTACCGTGCACCCGGCATGCCAGAATTTACCAGACGTATATTATGTACATCGTGCCTATATTTATGAATATCGATAATTTGTGCACTCTTTTCTAAGCTGTAAATACATTATCTAATAATGATCAATTAAAACATATATCAGTAATACCTAGATAGAAGTCATACGAAGTTGGCATTTACAATACCTTATGTTATTGGTAGGTAGTATTACTCCAAGCAATGGATGAAATACAAATCGGTAGCGATTGAGTTTTGTTCCAAACCAATTATTATTCTTTGTATTTTCATTTGCTTTTGAAACGCATGGAATGAGATGGATGACAATGGAACTTCAAGAACAGTTATCTATATTGAAATAATAATAAATTAGAAGAAATAAAGTGCATGTATACTTCCAGGTATTTTTTGGTAGAACATATTTTCAGAATTGGACATGATACAACAGACATACAGATATTGTGTATTGGTTTCTTTTTGTAAGGACAACTTATATGAGTATTTTTATCCATTAAATTTAATTGTTAACACTTAAATACAATTTATTCTGAAACGTTTGTACATTCATACTAAGCATTACTGGGGACCTTGGGTTTGATCCGAAAGGAATTTGGTATTCACAATAAGCAGTGACAGTGAATATTATTTTATTTCTTAGGATAATCCCGAAGACTGTTGGAGAAGTAAGAATAAAAGCAAACAGAAATATATGGGAGTTGAATCACAGTAATCCTTACGATAAACTTTGGACATCTTTCTTCTTGTTTTATTTAGCTTGTGACTTTCACCACTGCTTGAATGCCCCGTAGGTACTATTTGCAATTGAAACTTTCTTTCTCCACACGACAATTTTTTACCATTTACGGAATTGCAATGCAAGATACACCCAGGCGACCCAGCAGGTCTCTTATAACGCTAGAAAGAAGGAACCAGTGAATGCCATTACACCTGTACTTATGTATGTATAGCTACGAATGATATGATGATGGTGACATGGTGGGTTGTGTTTGCTCAAGCAATACTTCAGTTAAGAAATGTCATATGAAATAGATATTTACATAGTGGGAATGAAAGTTTTCTACTTTCTCTTGTCACAATGTTCGCCTCACGAATAGTAATGAAGGGATAAAGACCTGCTGTCGGCTTTAGCCATAACTTCCCTCACAAAACTCAACTTAAAATAAGCTAAAAGTCCAGGAAGGCATCAATAATCTTTTATCTTCCAAGACTACACATACATTTCACTTTGAGATCGTTTAGATGTCACTTCCGATTGAGTTTGCTAGGGAAATCCGGTCGTTACAATTGAATTCTACTTTTATTCCACCACCAAATCCTACTGAATAATATTAAATTAAGCATTTATTTGATGCATATGAGCATGTGTGCATTTTCAACTTTTTCTTGTTAAATTCATTTTAAATAGTTTATTTTATTAGTTGAGTATTGCACCGGTCAGTTTAGTATTGAAGTTAATTTTTTAGCTTGAAAGGTTCAGATGCTGTTGGTTCTTCCTCGTCACTTGTTTATTGATTTTGAATTTTGCATTTTGAATGTTGTACATCATTAAAAGTATTTTAGGATATAAATTGTTAACAAACAGAAAGTACTGCCCAGATTACTTTGCAGCAATAACTGAACAGAAAGCATAGATTCACAGATGCTAATTTGCAGTTGAGTAGTCACCAAGTGTAATGCACAGAAAAAAGTGCAAGTGAAAATAAATTAAGGAATTTCAATTTGTCAAGAGTATTTGGTAGTAGAATTTTAGTAGGTAGTGTATGTAGGAGCATTAGTATTTGGCAAGGGCGCAGTTTACGTCAAAAAGTGTAAGTTAAGTGATGTTATGTGCATACATTTCATAATATATGGACAGCTGCAACCGGAGAAAGAAAAGTTTTTTTGTTTTGACAGTAGTAGCTAGTAGTGAGAGAGAGAGAGAGTCTTAAGGAAAAGGGGAAAAAGTGGCACAAAAAGGAGCGAGTCTCTGGTTGCTGATGCCGTAGCTCATATTATGAGGTCCAAGGGGGAATGGGGAATTTTTACAAATGGCACAGCGAATAGCATCATTTCGTTTCATTTCAGGTGGCTGTTTCTTTCTTCCCTTTGCTTATTTCCTTTCTTTCTTCGGCTCCTGCATATTCCTACACCGAGATGTATATTTCTCCGCGAAAGCACCAGTCCCATTATGAAAGAAATTACATAACACCAAACTACATATAGGGCTGGAACCACTGAATATGAATTGTTCTATTGTGGATATCGTCTTTTTCATCTGCATGGCCACTATTCACCGTTGAAACTAATGTAGGCATAACTGTAGCTAACCTATTTTAGGAATTTAGCATAGAATTTTCAGCACTCTACCAAGAAAGTAAAGAGAAAAGCGGGTAAAAGACATTTGCATGGTGGACAAGGTATATTTATGTACACATAAGATTTATAAAGCTATAGAAAATTGTGGCAAGGGAAAAAAATCGGCTTTCAGTTCAGCCTGTCATAAATATCTGCCTTATTTTGTATTTTTACTTAGATAGGTACTTAAGTTTCCTGTCCTGTTCTGTCCTGCGTCCTATCTCTCTCCTTCTCTCTTGCCCTATATTATATCCATTGTGTAGAAAGAGAGAGAGAAGTAAGTAAAAGGTAAGTAAAAGAGAAAAAAAACTTTCTTCCTCTCATAATAACATATATTTAAAATGAGCTCTTTTCCTTCCCTATCCAGTTCAGTTGAGTTTAGTTCACGTTTGAACGAGTTCTAGCTTATAGTTAAGAGTTACCACGTTGCATCACTTTAGACTGTTCGTTGTTATACATTGTTATGTTATGTTACCTCATCTTCAGTACAGTTGAGTTCACTGGCATGGGATCCTAGTCACAGTTCACTTCAGCTAAGCTTCACTTTCAAGTCATCCGTACATATTACGATTAAGTAAACCCCGTACACATACATTTACTCTAAGTATATGCACACAAGTGCAGACATAGTCTTTCTTTTCCTATATCTCCCCTAATACTACTACAAACTCTAAGCTATAAATATACAGTAGAGTATGCTTGCTCTAAGTAAAACTATAAATACAACTGCCTTCGTTATAAATGTCTATCTCTTTAGTTAGTAAGTGAAGAGTACATATATTTTTATATACACAGACAATAAGTACAACAAAAAACTGTATATCTCTCTATGAGTTTGTTAGCCTTGTGCTATATATACTTTCTTTTTTCGTAAATATATTGTAAGTATCGTCAGCTCATACAGTTTCCTCCGAAATGGCACCCGGGTGATTCCGCAGGCAGTCAAGTGAAGCTCTTAGGTGAATTCCTTTTATGGGATGAGGTTCCTTTACATTTACTTGGAAGAGGAAAGGGAAGCCAAGGCAAACGAACCCACATCCACATCCACCTGAATTTATTGTTGATGTATCTGCATTTACATTAAATACATTCCCCATACTCTCTCCCTACTTTCATTTCTTATTTTTCTTTTCTTTATGGAGTGACTCTTTACAGACGTATCACCACCACCACCACCACCACACCACATAATCAAAATCTTCACATGTAACTACTTGGTGGAAAACTAGTGAAAAGAGAGACAACTTTCTCTAAAATAGTTTTCATCCTAGCCGCATTATCTATCCGTGGGAATCTGCCGAAATAAAAGACTTATTTATTCACACACACATTTTCTCTGCCAGAAAATAAATTACAAGGATATTATGAGTGTTGTGTGTGAGAGCAGAGAGTCCTTTTAGGCTGAAAAAGCGTGAAACTAATAAATGACAATAATAAAAGTTTACTACTATTTCCATGTAGAGCATTAATAGTATTTATAGGATGTTGTTTCCTTATTGGCTTTATGCATGGCCACTTCCCCAATTGCATTACAGTTGGAAAAGAATCTTGCGTGTAATCTTATGACAGTAGTCATATGCTTTTCAATTAACAATAATGGAAATGTCTAGCCATGTGTTTGTAATTCGAAAACCATGCTGTGCTTAGCTTTTTCACGTAAAATGCCTTAGATAACGCTAGATTCCCATTTTCAGAAGAATACTACATGAAATCATCCAGTGCACATCCTCTGTGAACTATAAATATCTCTGCTGCATAATAGGAAGGAAGAAAAGGCGTAGGAGTTTTAGTATTCTGTGTAATTGCGTATTAAATTAAGAGTATTATAAGGCGGAGATTATAGGAAGAGAGAAAACTTGAGTTGACATTAGAGTAAACAACACATTAGAGCGTGCATAAAGAGGAACTTAAGTTAATTGGAGACATCTGAGTTCATTACCTTCATTACATTAATGCAAATGCTGCTGCAACCTAAATGAAAATGAACTTGCGTGAATAAAGGTAGAGAAAGTGGGAGAGACAGGCGAAACATTGAAATAAATGGCTCAGCTTTCTCTTACTTACAAAATTCAACATTGGGCCGGATAAACAAAACAAGTCAAACTATTAAAAGCCATTGAAAAGAATTGAAATTTTAGAAAAGAGATTTTAAAATTGTAAGGAAGTCGTTACAAGGATTAGTCACAAAGAAAGAAAATTAGTTCCCTTCCCATTATGTGTACTGGCTAATGGTGGAACGAGGATGCGAGTGTGTTAAAATCCAAGGATGGGATTAACCCGAGAAAATTCTACTAGAATAGTCAACATACTAGAACAAGTTATAGCGATACGTATCTACATCACACAGGTATACCATTTTGTGTTGCATTGTGTAATTGTCCGTAAGGGACTCACATATCCAGACGATTCCTGTCTCTCTCCCTGAAAATCCTATATATTACTTAACAACATACACAAAGCTACGTTCCTTATTTGCCCTGTTGTTATTTTGAATGTTCTTTTCGGAGCTATTAGCTATTAGCAGACGAGTTTCTGTAGAGAGGGAATGAAACTACCCATTTCTTCTCTATTACTCTAAATTGGAATCTCGTGAAAAGAGCTCAAATCCCAGTTGATCTCTCAATGCTGGACAAAACCATTAATTACAATCTTTCTCCTCCTCAACTTCGACTTACCTACGACAATCCATTGCTCCACACTAATATCCACGTGATTGCATACGAAAACATTCAACAGACGAGCCACGAGCAATATAATTGATGAATTTTGTCCTTTACTATCTAATATCTAGCACTACAATCTACAGACACACACTAGATTGACATGACACTGAAGAGAAAGTGCAATAGGAACAATTTATTCGTAATCGGGGAAATCGTAAAATACATTCCATCTATTCTTCCTTCTATACCTTTCCTGTTGTTGTTGTGCATTAAGCAACGTATCATTAGACACGAAAGCAACTGGGGAAAATAAAAGTTTCTGAAAAATGAACTCCTTTTCTCATCATCTTCCCTGTCCCTCTCTTTCCCTTTGTCCGTTCATTCATCCATTTAATTAATTGGTTAGCAAGGTTTGCATATGAAAGAGCAATTCCAGACCGGTTACTACTACATTAAACTATCCATTATTCCCCTACATTCGTCTTCCTGAATTAAATTCGAAATGCGTAAAGTTCTTTGAGCACGCTTTATTGCCTATTCGTGCACTCAACTCTTTGATTTCAAATTGCATAATATTCCCATCGTAGCGAATATCCGTTGTTTTCCGACATCCTCCTATCAGATCCCCTCTATTATGTCTACCTTCTGCCATTATAGCATGTAACTTATGTTTATTAAACTTACAAAACATACTTACCTATTTGATTTACATGAGAATATAGCATAAACACTGTATTCATGCATGTCCGTAGTTAAATACACCAAAGAGAGCCAAAGGCACAGTAGTGATTTTCTATTGATGGCTGTAACAAATTATTTCTTCTATGCGTGCTTCATCCTTTCAGGAAAATAAGGTATCATCATTAACATGGATTGAAGGTTATACTCTGCAGTTGGAAGTTGGAACATGTATCATACTCCCGGTAAATAAAAATAGATTCTGAATAAATAACCTTAGTGTATTCAGGAAGTTAGTAACATTTACTTGATTTGCAATTAAAGACTGAAAGACAATGGACACTGTGCTGGAAATTATTGCTTACTGTTCCAAATGTAACTAACTAATATGTGCGTCAGTCATCCTGAACCCACCCTTAGACTGTAATAGGCAGAATTTGGCATTATACGTTACAAATTCAGATATGTTTGTAATAGTTGTAAACAAAAGGTAAAAGGTGCATTATTTGCATGATATTTTGGATGTTTCTCAATTCTTTTTGGTATCAGGTATTATATGCGTAAGTGTAGATATCATTAGAATATCTATAATACATAATTAAATTATGACATATTGCTATTCAGGTTTAAAGTTAATTCTGTTAGCGTTATTATTTTTGGCACTAATTCTATTATTTTTGGATATCATAAATCTATACTGCAGTTGTAGTGAACACCAGGAGATGTGAGTTGATGCTTTCAGGAACAATTCCACCTCCAACTTACTGTTTCAGGAGTAATTTTATGTAATCAAGCAAATCAATGTGACTATTACACTTTCATCAGCCTTAATAATCCTCCGACTGCATAGAGACAAAGGTTCGGCCTTGGCATTGGGTGAATGAAAATGAGCATTGATAAGAATCAGATCAGTGTCACTGTTCCCCTAAAGTCTGTATAGGAAAGTCAGAGAGAGAGAGAGAACTAATGACTTTCTCGCCTTCTCCGCACTTATCTTTTTGTGTGAAAGTGAAAATACAAGGCCCTTGCACTACTCTTTCTCACAAAGTTTTTTTCGGTTTTCTTTTCAGCAGGACACTAATAGATAGACTTCACAGAGTCTCCTTCTAAGGACTACAGTTAAAACAGTAGTTAGAAAATCAACGGCCGTGTGTTTGTCTATAGTCCAGTTTGGACTTTTATTCTTTTCCTATCCGCTAGACGTTTCCTTTCTTTTTTATACAGTAAGAGTGTGGTACTTTTCTCTCAGTGTTTCTTGCTCTTTTATGTGAGTACTTTAGGGTCTTTGGCTTCAAAGTGTATTGCATTACTGAAACTATATTCTTACATAGTAATCCTATAAAGTTTTATGTGAGAGCTATCCCTATTAGGAAGCTTATTCTCATACAACATAATGCACACATACATAGTTTCCGTCTAGACATTTCTTATAAAATAGCAGTCCATTATAAGAATTGGGATCTCCAGTCCAGTTCGGTCCTGTGGAATTCTTCCCTTTTCCCTAACCTGTGTAGATATAATAAGAAAGCATATATACATACACATATATATAGTTGTTGACTGAATGCATAAAGTTGCTGGAGCGTAAGATGTTCTTTTTCAGTGTTGAAAGTAGAAAGGTTTCATTTTCACTAAGCCAAGGCAAGGAAAGTCAGCTTTTGGTTTCTTTTCCTTAGCTCTCTGTAGTAGACTCACATCAGCTCTGATTTTCGCCACCTAATTTCATCCTAATTACTTCTACATTTCCCCTCTGATTCCATTTTTCTCTGCCAAGATCCGAAATCCAAAGTAAACTGAAATGAAACACCCTCGACCGTCCCTTTTCTTTCCTCTTACTACTATTTCTTCTTCCCTTTCCTTACATATTACTCAAGTCTTACATTAGACACAATTTCTCTCCGTCTTTTCAACTTTCTACAAGAATCTACTATTTATAATGCGAAAAGTGACACAAAACACCTTTCTCTTAAAATATATTATTAGAAAAAACAGGAGAATTAAACGAGGACAGTAAAATCTCGTTTTCTTAAACCTTTTTTATAACCGTATAATTTCCTTTGATTTCGTAGCCTCGTTTTTAAAGTATCCATTTAGAGTTTTCGTATAAATATATTAATGAAAAGAGTAAAAAAGGTGGGATTTCTGTATAGGCTCCTTAAAATGTATCAATATATAAAGGGGAATGAGAGTCAGGAAGCATTGGGGGCCATTCACCATTATGAATGAGTATGTCGCTTCAAGCTGGGACAACCGACAACCACTTTTTACAACTCTTTTCTCTTCCTCTCTCACTTGACTAGCAACACTAAGAAAGTCCGTTCAGATTTTAAGGAATGCTTTTTATGTCCAATGCTAACTACAACTATATAGTTGGACTTTACCGAATATTATTGGCCGTAGCTTTGACTTTTTACCATCTGACTATAATAGTGAAGATAACTAGTAAGGTTACTACTGCATGTATGTACAATGCGTAAGAAGACAGAGTGCCAGTTAGTAATATTATAGTGAGCAGAGGATGAGGAAAGGAAGAAAAACTTTTCCTTCCTTCACTTTTTCATTACTCTCTTTTTTCCTTTCTCTCTTCTGTTCACTTAAGTTAACTTAAGAGACTCAAAGGAAAGTCGAAGCCAACGGCAAAGTAAAGTGATGAACGGCAATACACAAGGCAGTGATATGCCTCCATAGATATATGTACATGTACCTACTGTGAAAATACTTAATGTCCTATCAAATATGGTATACAAAACTAAAAAGAATGGATAAACCAAGATAAAATATATAAGTAAATACAGCTAGAAATGTGTAAAAGAAGAGAGAAAGAGAGAGAGTAGCAGAATTCATCTTCCGTTCCTTTTCTTATATACCCAATGGAATTATAGAGAGGAAAAGAATGGCAAAAGATGGGATGGGAATCCTATTAGAGCCCCATTCACTAAACTAAAGCACCAATTTTTTCAGGCAAAATTAGAGGCATTTTTCACAAAGAAAAACAAGTCAAGTAAACATAAGTTCACTCCAATATCCCTCCTTTCCCTCCTCTACAACTACTTTCTCTATATCTCTAAATCCCTCTTGAAAATTTTATAAACTCACTTGGGACAGATTTACTTTTTCGGTGTTACTCTTCGTCATCTGATGCACAGAATAGCTAAGCTCTCTCTCTCTCTCTTTTATATAAATATAAACCAACTCCGCTCCAATGCACGCAAACCAAACAAAACAGATTTGAGGGGAAAGTTTTCATTTCCTAAAGAGTTCTTTCCCCGTATTTACTAGCTATTAAGTGAAATCTCCATCTATTTAATTCTATTCATTTTCTATCTGTGCATGGGGAAAATAACATCGCCTGCAGTAGTCACATGCAATTTAATATCGTCTAAATTACTTTACGTCCTAATTTTACTGATTGTGACGCATTGTTCAACTTATGATGAATCACTACTCATCCTATACTACTTCAATTACCTACTTGTAAATAAAACACATCAACTTGATTTTATTGCCCTTTCTTCTACAATTTGCATAGAGCTTGTGTAACGCTAATTATCCTACAATCGTAACTTACATCCTACCGTTACATAGTATATCGATAAAATGGCTAACATTTTAGATTAAATAGATGAGTTGACTTGCATTTATTCCAGTCCCGGGCGCCAATGTCACTTTCTCCAAAGTGATGGATCCATGAATCCTTTATTTATTCACTTGTGTCATGCAATGAAAAGGCAGTCTTATACAATGTAGCTCTATAGTGCACTTTATTTGATTCCTCGTATAGTATTCATTTTATGTCGAGAGTTGAGACTAGCTAGACTCCTTCTCGCCATTTTCTCCATTTAACTCGGAAAAAACGGCTTTTCTCTATCAACTTTGATATGACGGAGACAGGTTCTCTCATTATGTATGTGTAAACATATTCACTATTGACACAATCTGTCTATGACTTTGACGTTGATTAGTAAGCCAACAGGGACGTGCTATTCTCCACTCGTATCATCCTTCACTTTCGCATGTCCTATCCTATACACTTATTTTCCAGTACATTTTACATCTTTTACAGCTATTTACGATATAGGTAGGTACACCCATTTCATTCTATCTAAGTGACGTACTTAACAAAAGGAAAAATTTCTATTGTGTTGTGTAATATGATATGGATATTGCATTAACCACTTATCCAACGAGTGTTTTCTTCACTCTAGATATACTAACAGATAAGATAATCGTATCTTATGGAGAAATTATTTATAAGGTATGGTATAAGCTTAAGCAAATTGTATTTAGCTATCAGTTTACGTGCATTCTACAGTTATAAGCAGCCCACACGTTTTCTTTCGACATATAAACATTGAAATTTGAAATGACGTCTGGTAAGATACTACAATATAATGGTAAATCTTGTTTCTGCCAGGAAAACAATTTGAATGTTTCATCAGTCTTTACGATAGTTATCTATTTGTGTATCTTTAGTGGAAAATTAGACTTTATCTTTGCACGCTTCAGGAAACTAATAAGTTTTATCTGGAAAAGCTGAGAACATAAATGGCAAATACAATTTCTGTCCAATGCCAATAAAGTTTACTTTGAAAAAGCCCTGATTCAGCATTTTTCATTAGGAATTCTATGTCTGGAAAATAATAAGGAAAGCAATATTGCAACTGTCGTAAGCTATCATTATTCTTTTAAAGCATATCAGATATGAGAACACTGTGTGAGTGTATGTAGGTACTAAAACATTTGTGGATAAATATTTCATAGCAAAGTAAGGAGCGAGCATTCGTCAAATGTCAAAATATAGAGATTGCCAACCAGAGCTCATGTCCAAACTCCACGACAAACACCACATATGCTCCCTGGCAATTTTTCCCTGATGATATTTGTCAAAATGTTACATAATGATAAGCTCAACTCCTTTTTACCTAAGCTGACATGCATCCAGATTTCACCGAGAAAATCCCTCTTGCACCATGTATAGCTACTACATATATATAAAGGTATACCTGATACATCTGCAATGCTCTGAAACATTTCAACTCAGAAGAAACGTATATTTATGGAAAGAAAACTTAGAAAACTTACATACATGCTTAGTAGGAAAACACAACGGAAGCCAAATACAATATTCAGAAACGTAAATAACTGTCTGAATCTTTATAGCTGGTAATTCTATATAAAAGCATAGTACTACAGATATATTAATAAAGTAGCTTTATCAGTAGAAAAATGCATTCTATCTTATATATGTGCCCGTTATCTATTTATCATTGAATTTTTTAATGTTTTAAGTTAAAGGCAGGTTTCAAAATTGAAGAGTATAGACGGAGTGAACATAGAAAGCTCCACTCACTCAACCTGTCACACTTTGTGTCATGAGAATTTCATGAAGAGCTGGAAAAGGGATTCGTGATGTTTTGCCTTTTATTCTTCTCTAAGTTAGTAAATAAATAAGGTAGTTTTACGTTTCAAGTCTTCTAGCACCTTTCCCCTTGCTATTACTACAATGAAAGCACTTATCTATAGAAATGGCAAAATATAAGCTTTAGATATAGTTTGAAAAATTGTAGTATACAGTTCTCAGTATGGATAAAAAGAAGATATTATTACACCGAACTTTTGTAATCTGATATATACTTAGTTAATGCACCGTTATGTTAGTGAGATGTTCGCCTTATAGCAATTTACATGAGGAAGGTAAGCCAGTACGTGAGAGAAAAGATTTTCTTTTATTATCCGGCTAGTATAGTATCAGTTGGGGTGCAACATGCGAAGCACAAATATTCTATCCTCAGGACAATTCTAAAAAAGTGTTGAAATAAGGACAAGTGCATTGCATAGTAATATTATAGCGAACATTTTTAGAGCAGGGTGAATGAAGGGTGAGAAAAAACTAGTGCTCGAATTTCATCATTGAGTAGTGAACAAGCAAACTTGGTAAGTAATATAAATGTCCCAACATAAGTTGTAAAATTCGTATAGAGAATCCTATATTATACTAGTAGGGGTTCTTTCCGTGTGTAGTATGTGATATTACAGTAGGTGGGTGATCCATGAATTGTGCGTGGGACGTTTTCCTATATATTCTTACTCTGAGAATAAGTAACTGACAGGGCTTGGTGTGTCTACACAGAGGGAAAACTGTCTTAGCTAGAATATTATTATGTAACTTGAATGTATGTAGGTAGAGGTAGAGTAAAGGGAAGTGAAGGGAAACTACAAGAAATTGGTGGGTAGTCCTGAACTACATAAACTCGCTTGTAGTGTCTCGTAAGTCTGTGAACCTAATCACCAGCATTCATACTTTATGCACCACACCACCCTCCGGAAATATGCCACCTTGAAAAATGGATGGGAATAAAAGCTTTCACTTCGTCTCTTTGACTTCATATTATATTACGACATTATGTTATGTGTACATTGCATACGATTCAAATCATTTTCATCTTTCTCATGGCACAAACTTTCATTTTAAGAGCACTTAGTAATTGCAATTCTACGAGTTATAATTAATCCTGACTGTAATCTTAAATTGGGCAAGGTAATAATAAAAACTATTTTCTTAGATAAAATGTAAAAATTATTAATTTTTTCATTTTTTGATATAATGCCATACTGGGTTTTTGTTAACATAACAATCAATTACATATCGTAGGTATTCATTAGGTGAAAGCGTCGTGTATTCTATTTTTGAATCTAAGATTAACATTAGTATGTTAATCCGCTTTGCTGCGCAAACTAAACTTTTGCATTTTTCTCAGGCTCAATACAACCCCAAGATCTTTTAAGAAATTACTACCCACCAAAGAAATGTCGGAAAATTTTGCTTCTTTCTTATGAAGTCAAATAAATGAAGATTTACCTCCATTCTGCATTATTGTTATTCTGTATCAGCCTAGTTGTTTGCAATTCATTAGAATGGAAACAAAATAACCAATTTTGTCTCCAATCGAAAAAATTAATTTGGGAAGTTTCGAACCTTTCCCCGGGGCACTCGAGTACTTATTATAAATATTTATAATATTCGAATGCCTTGTATTCAATAATTTCATGGGTAGGGATGTGTCGACATCCCTGCTTAGGAATGTGTCAACATCCGTGGCCACCTGGATTTTGCGCTACTCTGCCAAAACTACGCCGCTTCCAAAAGCCATGAAGCATGAAATAGTCGTAGAAGGGATGCATGGACAGACAAGCAGACATACACTGCAAATTATAATATAGTATACCTAGATAATAATATTATTACTTATGTGATCAGTACCAAATACAGTGATATATAGATGGTCGTAATAAATAATATTATAAGAATTCCCTTGTGAATAGTGGGCTAACAAAAGTTTTAGCTAGGTCGAGGGAAAGTAAGGGTGAAATATATTTTGTAAGAGGAGATTGGAAGACTAACTACTTGTGAAATGATCAGAGATAAATCTGATGTCTGCAATGTTTTTGTCTATGACTGTGACTGGGTTGAGTTGAGTCCGGCTACGAGATAGTTTAGTAGTAAATGGCAAAGTAAGTAAAGTAAGTAATTCTTAAGAGATGCTATCCTGCTCTGTCTTACTGTGCGTCACAGACTTTTACAGTATCAGTTTACAAGTGACTTAGGTAGGTAGGTAGCTAGGGTATCAACATCAGAGTACCTATATTTATAGTTCGGAGAAAGTTTTTGCACGATGCATGCATGCATGTAAAAGGAAAGTGCGAATCTAGAAAAGTAAGTTAGTAACTCAAGAGATAGTAGGTAATATTAGTAACGTGCATTAGGTAATGCTAGTAGCTACTAAGAAGGATAGAGATAGTTCTTCTTCTTCTCCCGACACTTTTTACAACAATATCACTATCAACTATGTACATAGCGGGTATTAGCAGAAAAGTATCCTTGCAGCTGGAATGGAGTGAAGTGCAAATGAAAAGTTTTACTCGCACTTGCTACTACGATTACATAAATTAAATTTGATCGCCCTTGCTACGTTTTCGTTCCTGTTAGTGAGTAGTGGTGGTGTGTCTTTAGTAAAAGCCGTTCCTATGTGTGTAGTACGCGAGGAGCATACGCGTGCGAAAGAACTTTTGCGATTTAAAATAATTTCTGTGGTTGCTGTTAGCCAATGTGGAGCTATATGCACAATATCTGCGAGAGTGGTGAAGATAAAACGTTTCTAGTCTAATCTTAAGTAGTAAATAAGTGCTAAGGCAATTTAACTTTCTCTGTGAAATAAATATTCAGTTTCCTCTTATGAATCACCCTATCATTACTTAATACAGCCTATATGTATACATAGGCACATACATAGTGTATAAGCATAAAAAGTTGTACGTGTGTAATAAGAATAGAAAGCACTACTATGCTATTGTTATATTCAGTTGAGCACGAATTTCTGTAGAGTGAAAGCATTAGGGCTCGTGAAATTCTATAGTGAGTCAGAAGAAGCGAGAGTAAAATATTTCCGCACTTAAACTGATTTTATTGAGAGCTATTGTACGTGAACCTAAGGATAAAAGGACTAGTCAACTATAAAGGTATTTTCTATTTATGTAGGTTACTTTACAATAAAGCAATGCTCTGCATTTCTATATTCAACACTTTAAGGAGGCAAACACAATGATTTAATGGATGCTTACGATACCATTTGTACGAGTGTGCAAGTTGAACAAGGGACTCCCTACTAAAAACTTGAAGACGAAGCAAATAAACCAAATTACAGACTTTTTATTGAGTTACTCACAAGAAGTTGCGTTTTTCTCTGAATTTTCCTCGTGTACAATTTGATTTGTTATAGCCCTTCCATGTGCTTCTATTCTACTCTAGTCCAAAAGAGACGTGTCTGTCTATGAATCTACTATTATTGTATAATGATATTGTAAGTCTAACTCCGTGTGTGGTGCCGTTAGGGTACACATATACATAATACTAATGCAATAGAAAGGAAATACGATGTAGCCCAGCTAACAAATTCACTTTTACTACACAGAACAGATATGAACGTTTATTTTATAACCACGAGGACAAGATTCTCCACGAAAATTCAACCACTCCTCAACTTCTCAATTCACTTTGCAATATGTTCACAGATAAAAATCTACCAGCAGCCACCATCAAATATCTACATTACCTTCCATCTTATACTAAAGCCCCTTCTCATCGTAAAAAAGCAAATGATTTTATTTTCAACCTTACAAGGCTTTACACAAATCTTTTTTCATATAATACACATATTTATACAACGATAAATATTTCATCTACCATATACTGTACTACTTACCAATAAGCTCTCGCTACTACTTTCCCCTTTTCATTTCCTTACTCATCCTTCTAGTAACTATCTTTCAGTGGAAGGTGCACAATTGAATTCAGTGGGTACAAAAAATGTAAGTTTATGTCCGTTTCAATTAATTCATCTACAATAAATGCATTTAATGGCATAATAATGCCATTTGTTCGGAAATCCTAACTTGAAATTAAATGGTATATCTAACTCATTCTTAGATTCTGGAAATGCATTAACGTTCCGTCTATCGTTATGTCAGTAAGAAATATGTTTTTTTCAAGAAGTCCGGGTTTGTGAGGGTTATACTTGAAGGGTAACTCACTTCAATGTATATACAGACAGATACGTTGATATAATAAGAAAATTTTAAAAAATGCAGCTGCTACTAATTTTTGCTGAAATGTAAGCTTAAATTCCCGAAACTGATAAACATGTTTGCAGTTACATCTGGGAGGATATAAAATAGATGTTAGGTGGGAAAGGGAATGATGGGATGCTTTTTATTGTACACCTATGTGTGACATGTAAAAGAGCTATACAGTACTAACAGTGTTTGTATGTTCTGTGTGAATTAAATGTAAGTATATGCAGGCATCTGTTTAGTAGCCCTCGAGATAAATCTGATATTTGAGCCAATGATTTAGAATTTCGGTGAAAACTATATCCATTAGAAAAGGGGAGACGAAATGAGGAATTAGGATCGTCTTCGTCTCCCTGAAAATAATACTATGATTCCTTGAAGTGAACACTAGAGAGGAAAGCTTGTCATGTCACCCCCTTCTACAGATAAACTCTACTTTAAGCCTCCGGAAGGTAGGAAGCCAAAGAATAGATTTTTATCATTCCTTCTGTCTCTCTAAACTCGTCGTGCAACAGAATGGAGTCAAATATACTAAGGTTAAGAATATTCTACGAATAAGCGTCCCCCGAATAGCAGAAAAAGACTTCCCGGTAAAATTACTACATCAGCTGCACTTTTATTCGATTCAAAATTCCTTATGATCTGTTCGTGCGTGCATCTTCCTCAATTCTTGTAATTTTGCAGATTACCAATTTGTAGATTCCAACACTTCCAATTTTAAGAGTCAATTACAGTGATAACACTATTTGCTTTACTAAACACATCTAGTTATGCTAAATTTGAGTGAAATTACGGAAGTAACTGGAAATTACTGATGGAATTAAAGAATTTGTAGAATTATTAATCCAATATTTCATAGATTGATGCAATGAGGAAACCATTTCATCGGAATATAAACTATTTATGGGGCTACAGTAGATTAATAAAACTGGTTATTTCCGAGAGTCTAGTGACAGTGATTAAATATTGGTCCTTTTTAGGGTAAGACCTGTTAGATATATGTAGGATGACGCCTGAATGGAAAGCAGTCCTCGGAAATGTACAAGGCTGCGGAAGAAAAGATTATTGAGTATTGGGAGAGAGTTGGTGCTGTGGCGAAGAGATGAAATTTATTACCGAAGACCCTCTTCGGTTGTAAATCAATAGGGAAAAGTAGAGAGTAAGAAGAAAGTGCGGGAGATAGAGGGAGAAAAGCTTATCTTGGAAAAAGGAGTCTGTCTGTCATCTGTGCCTGTTATGCTAGCAAGTGAACGATAATATTTTCGCCTGATAAATTTTATGACCCAATTGCTCAGGTCTACTCAGTGCATTGTCGCCAGCTCATCTTTTACAGCGAACAACTAACTGAGCCAGCTCTGCTAAAAGAATTCAGACATAAGAATACATAAGTAGACAGTCGGACTCCCTTCACTCATTCTTTGACTCCTAGGTCCTTCCATTTCAGACAAAAAGCATTAGAATAGATACAGAGGTAAAACAAATGCTAGCGTCTTCCAGAATCAATCCCGAATGTAAAAGTAGAAAAGTTATACTCAGACTACTAGAGGCTAAGTACAGACGCCCTACCATCATCTTTTCCAGTCTGGAAAAGTAGACTTAAGTGCTCCATATACTAATAGAAAAGTTAAGTCGAGAGGGTTGAGGAGGATTCCATTCCTCCGACGTATACCAAACGAATAAAAAACAAATACGATGACACAGGATCAAGAAATGCAATTTGATACCTTTTTAACCTGTGAGCCAAGCCAAGTCAGTCAGCCAGCAATACAGAAAAGAAGAAAACCTAGTTATATATCTAGGTACTAACATATAAATGACATAGCTACCTAGAACGTGTGTCTTACCGATAGAAAAATTGATGTTCGAGTCGAGATAGAAGGGAAGAATAGTTTTTTTTACTTGACAAAACTACGACTTTCAATCTCTTTTCAAACTTTTCCCGTTTTACCAACTTTTCTTTCTTTTATTTTCGAATTCCTCCTTTTCTACACAGAATAGACAGATACAGATATCTGTGTGATATTACCGACGATATCAGTACAAATAGTTTCTATTCTCTACTTACATTACCATAGCTTGTAACATGTCACATGTATCTCCGTTTACAGATTTCTGTTATATTTTCTAAGTATCACTAATGCAATACATGTCTCCCTCTTTCATAGTACTTACATATTCTCTCGGTGACAAGCTATGATGGCAATCTGGACGGAAACTTTTTTAATAGTTGACGAACGAGAACCAAGGTAAAAACTTTACAACTGCTGCTGCCGCGACAAAGTACTTGGGTATTTCCCATTTCTCTTCAATTTTCAAAGGAAACCCAAGAAAAAACATTGAAATAAGATTCTTCAGGCAAAAAAATGAATTAGGAATTAGAAAGGTGAAGATTTTTTCAGAAGCTTGCACTTTGCATGCATAAATGGCCCCAATAAGTATATAGTGCATACTGTACAGATTTATCTAAAACTCCAAATATTTTTTGACATTCAAATCCGGGATTCGTAGTAATCTACTACAAAAATCTGCACTATATAAGAATTGCGGTCTTCAATGTGTAACGGGAGTAAATCATTTGGAAAAGTGACGTGTGGAAAGGGAAGGAGGAGACACGCAATGAACATAGAGCGTTCTGGGCATTCAATAGAATGACGAAATCATCCGATCACATAATGTAATTGCGAGATAACATTGTTAGAAGTCTATTAAATTGATTTAGTCATTAATCTGATTGAATCATGTCCATGTCTCTCTCTCTCTCTGTGCGTATTCCAACTTCCAAGTAAAACATGAATGTCATGATTCCCTGGCCATTTCTTCCGTTCATCTCTATAGTAGTTAACGTATAACATTATAACTACCTTATATATCGTATAAGTCACGAGATCCGGACTCTTTTGGTCAAAGTCAGATTATCATGTCTTGTAAGCTGACTAACTTTTGATGGAGGGTTGCTCATTGCTCATTTGATCTAGCTTAAGTTGTATATCTTGATCACGCGTAGGTACCTTTGGTTTTATTTCTAGACAATTTGTTAGTTTGTTGCTTATTTATGGTTTATATGGGCATTGGTGATATTGGTTGGATGTTCCTGTGATATATGAAGGAAGAAAAGGAAGGCTGACATCCGACATGTGATATGAATGTGACTGGAGAAAGGCTCGATGGGTTTAACTCCGACTTAAGCATCATTGCTATCTTATTTAGCCTGTCGGAAGGATCGGAAATCCTTCTCATATCGTACACTTTGCTTCTATTATGTTGTTGTCTCCCTTGTCTATAATTTATATGCATTGCAATATTTTCTCCTCCCTCGTCATGCCACTTTTCTTTCACAGATCGACGTGACTTCCCGAAAAGAGTGGAAGATTAGTTTCCTTCTCCAGAGAAAATATCCCACAAGATTAATGAGGACCTTTGAGCCCTTATTCTACAACGTAGTTACTCTGACATCTCACAAACGTGAAGATTCTCTCTTGTCATATTGATTGGCATCTTTCCCGACTAGTTCATATCACATCACACACTGAACACAATTCTCATTCATCTTTGATGTACCGTTTAGTATATCAAATCTTTAGCTCCTATAGTATACAGCTACACATTCTACTGAATATATTCGAAAGAAATGTGCATACAATTTCGCTAGTCATTAATTATGGAATATTTCCTGTTAACACAATACTTGCTTAATGAATGCATCTAATTAACCCTATTATCTCTTAGTAATTTCTATATCCTTTAATGAGGTTGATGACATAACATGTCTACATGCTAAATTAGGGAGGATGACGTAGCTAACGAACTTTGTAGTAAAATGAGATGAAGGCTATATAGATTACTAATGAACAGTGCATTGAAAAGGATACCCATGTTAGTTTGGAACAAGAATGAGCATCAACAATAAATATAATGTTATAAAGTACGAAAATTGTATTAATAATCAAACTACTTAATGGCTACATACTGAATTGTTATTTTTAAATGTATTAATATGATACTGTTGGGTACTTCAGTTTTCACAAACAATTACGCAATTTAATTTTTAGTTGTTCCGTGAAGTTATCTAGTAGTGCGTCTCCTTCGGATCATATCGCTCAAGTGAATATCAGGGACGATATGAAGTTCTTCGATTTCCATATGGTGGTCGACTATGAGGTCCTCCTGGACCCCCTGGACCCCCATGATTCATGTTTCCGACTGGTCCTGGTGGTCCTCCTGTATGCGCATGGTTCATGTTCCCGACTGGTCCTGGTGGTCCTCTTGAATGTGCATGGTTCATGTTCCCGACTGGTCCTGGTGGTCCTCTTGAATGTGCATGGTTCATATTTCCGATTGGTCCTGGTGGTCCTCTTGAATGTGCATGGTTCATGTTTCCAACTGGTCCTGGGGGTCCTCCTGCTGCTCCGTGTCGAACAGGATGGCTAGGACTATGTCCAAATAGTCCCCTACTGTAAACGCGAGCATTACGAGAGTTCAATGCATTTTGAGCTTCGGTTTCCCCAGGTTCCCCTGAAGCAGATATATTAACAGCGGCCACAAGAACCAGTAGAAAGGGTGCCAGAACCTATGAAAATGTTGGACTATATTTTATTTTCAAAGATAAATAGAATTAAATAGATAGATGTGAGAATAAGTGTGCACTGAATCAATTATTGGAGTACATTTAAACTATTATACCTGAATCTTCATTGTTATAGATTATTGAGCGGAGATCGGACAGAGAATGATTCTGTTGAAGATGGGAGTCTTTATATATACATACGAGCACGAAGCAATTTGTGTGCCCATTTGTTTTTCTGATATACCAATCAAAATTTTGATGCTTTTGATAAATTGTAGCAGTAAACAACTTCAAACTAAACATACTCTAACAATTTCGAAACTATAATATAATTATAGATTTCTTGGTAGATTTCAACCTATCCTACTGTATCACATTATATTTGTAGCAAGCATGTGTATAAGCAAACACGACCATGAATATAGAATTGAATACACAAATCCTCTTCAGCCTTAATTTTTGCTTTTGTATGCTTATTTTCATTCTCTGACAATCATTATCCCCTGAATTCACTATCAAGTACACACATTCATTAAATATCAATATCTAATTAGATTTAATGACATTATTAATGACTTGAACTTTCCGGAATTAATTCTACTTTGAATAAGTATAGCTTGAGATCGGAGTATATATGATTAATGATCATTTACTGATTTTGTGATTGCATGCAGTAAGCTATACCTATAATGCAAGTGATGATTAATAATTTTTATCACATTTAATACTAATCACTATAATCCTCATCATTATGAATACTAGATACAATTTTTATTATTGTGGTTTATGGTAAAACTATCATGTAAATTGTAAATATTACTTATTTATTTATCGTTCGTTATCTACAGTACAGCATGGGCACATGGGATATATTATTGGATCTGTCTTTTTATTATCAAGTTATTACAAACTGTGTTTCGGTTTCATGAAAATAATATTATTGTTTGTTGGTCTGTTGAAGAAAGTATGACAGTGAAATCAATCTGAAACATCGTAAATGTTAACAAAGTAAATAGGACAGTAAACATTTTTAGAGTGTACGTCAGGATAGTTACATAATATCCTGAACTATGTAGTTGTATGCAAATCTAAAACCTTACTACAAACAATAAGACAATGCGTGGTATTTGGTAATTTTTCTGAAGTGTAGTACAGTAGTACTTTTAATGTTGTATCATATAATGCTTGAACATACACAATTTTGCAATCTTTAACATAATTTTCAAAGACGGTAGGGCTGGTGCGCTATATGCCCTTTATTTTTCTATTTTTGTCCTTCGTATATCAGAGATACACAAGCGAGTTATTTATGATTATGAATTTATGAATGCCCAAATGATAGCAATAATTATCAGTTTAACAAAAGAAAAGGCAGTAAATTATATGTTGAAGGATGGTGCAGAATAGGAAATGCAATTTGGTTAATGGACGTCAATAACAGTAAATGAAAACGTTTGTCTTTGAAACGCATCGTGACATTTACTGGTACTATGCATACTAGAATTTACCCCAAATGCCATAACGCAGGGAAAATGGCTTTCTAACCCTTACCCTCCTCT
The DNA here is from genome assembly GCA_019776505.1 of Tomocerus nigrus. Classification (NCBI taxonomy): domain Eukaryota; kingdom Metazoa; phylum Arthropoda; class Collembola; order Entomobryomorpha; family Tomoceridae; genus Tomocerus; species Tomocerus nigrus. The sequence continues at coordinate 6,859 of JABASI010000516.1, read as the reverse complement.
AATATTTCAAGATATTAAATATAACTGTTCAAGGAAGACAGAATCCCATTTGGAATTCTGGTCTTCGTCAACCAGAAATTGCAGGCATTAAATTGTTGCATCAATTACTTCCTTCATCCATGAACTACACTATCTCCAATGATCAACAAAACAAAGCCCTAGAATTATAACAAGTATCAGTAGCTACAAAGTTGTCTTTGTGTTTATCTGCATTGGATATTAAATAATAAGTACCCTTTTCCCTGCCTCTAGCTTCAGTAATTTTGATAATGGCAATGCCACTGCTACACAGGACTGGCAGAATGTACCCAAAATTATTTACGATAACAGCGTCAACTGAGTAAACACAAGAATTCCATCCAAATAACATAAAATGTTATCCCTGGCTCAGGTATTGGGTTCTAACAATGTTGATATAGGTTGAGTAAGCACTTGTTTGCATCTACAAAGCTTATCTTAGGTGGAAAATCATGAAAATGTATCGAGAAGGAAATTGAGGGGAAATGAGACGCGTAAAAGCGAATAGAGATATCTGAGATAAGTTACACTTGCTACCAACAACAATGTTTCGTGCACCTAAATTGCTTCTTATGTAAAGATGTTTATAGTTGAGAGGTAATCGCTATTGCTATATCCAAGATGGAGATAATGATAAGGAATTCTGTTTCATTACCATATTAGTATACATTATTCAACTTTGTTTTGTTATATCACACGCATCATTAATGTTCATTTATTGGGTAAATGTGATTTTCCATTAATGATGTAAATATTTGCTACTACTACGTAAGAGAAACCAGGAAAATACATCAAAATCAATAGATATTATTGCTCTTGACTAAATCTCATAGCAAATGATAAGGCATTGTATAATTGTAATTACTGTTTTATGCTATTTTTAGCGTGCAACTGTGTTTTCTTTCTTTTGCTTGCTACTAATGATGAGAAGTATTGTCAAATTGCTTTAAACATTGAAAGCAAAACCAAAATACTCCTTTAATGTTAGCTACCAGTGAGCTCATTAGTTTAATATAATAGCCTTTGTTTATCTCGATGTTTGAAACTCGTGTGTATCATATTCCTTCGTCAAAAAATCCAGAGTGAAATATTAAATTCGATCTTGTCGGTCATGAAATATACTAAAACTTTGTATGCCATCTCTTTAGACAAAATACATAGGTTTGACAATGAAGATTGACTTTCAAATTTTTACCGTTTTCGAATTTTTTTCAGAATTTGCAACTTCAGAATTTTTATGATCATGCTCATGCTCACTAAAGGTGACAGATATTTCATTTGGCAATAAGCGCAGTAAATAACAACGGATTACTAATGAAGAAATTTCGATGACATTGCTGGTAGCACGTACATCATAGTTTGTTTTCCATCCGGCTATATTTTTTAGAGTTAAGTATGATGCATGGCTTGTAATAAAAAAAGTTACACCTATTCGTTTCATAAGAGTGGATATCGATTGATGCTCGTTACCGAGAATGTTGTATCGTAGATGTAACGAAACGCAACTCAGGAAAGTTGAAGGCTGAAGGGTCTGTGAAGTTCGATACAGTTGGCTGAATATGTTGATACATAAAAGTGAATATACGGTTCATGAACACATAAGTATTGTAGCCCCACACACACACTCTCCTACCGTGCTACTTATTATACCTTTCCTCTTCTGTCTGTCACTCTGTCAGAAATGTCTGATCTGGATTTGTGAATAAAAGGGGTAGAAAGTGAAACGCTATTCTTACGGACTAGAAAGCAATAATATTAGATTCTGCTACGCACCATATACACGTATAAATATATGACGATACAAGTTCTATTGCAAGTTAGGAAGATATTTATTGCTTAACCAAATATATTACGGTATGCATATATTGTTCGTTGCATACCTTTACTATATCACATTTATACAGTCGTAATATTAAAAACATAGCTTTTCTTCTCTAACTTTAGACAATATATGGTGAAAAGTGAAAGCATTTTCATATTAGTATGATGTTATAACAAATAACAAAAGATTTCTACGATATTATGCATGAAAGTTGAACGATATAGATCCTATAGCATCTGTAGTGTGGAGAACAAGGCATTTGGAACATGGAACCTACACCTGAGTATTATGTATATGCGTATTTGAGTGTACAGTGTACATCATCAAGATTAAAGTTATACATAGAGGAAGTTGAAGGCTGCGAAGAAATGGATTTACCTTTCCCTACTCCTTTTAAGCTTCTGTGACGAAATATACTCCATCCTTATAATCATAGGTCACAAAACGAATAAAGTTGTTACATTGATTCGATATCCTTGAAGCGTTTTGTTTAGAAAGCGTGCAAAGAATAAATTGGGGAGAAAAGGTCCAGAAGCCAAATCAGGTTCCTATATGTTCAGACTTACGCCTTGCTGGATAATTCGCCACGTAAAATGACTTTAGTTGGGAACTGCAATTGTAATATCCTGCTGCAAATCAGTGTAGGCCTACAATAGTGTCAGTAACAACTTGCGAATATTATTTTTAATGACGAAAAATATGTTTTCATACTTAATTGGCAGTATCGATCTATCTTCACTGTTCCGTTATGATGTAACGGTAATTTATTATTTGCAAAAAATTCTTCGTAGTACAACTTTTCGTTGGCGTTTATCGTTAAGATATGGTAAAAATGAAAACTTATATGCTTTTAGCGTGGGTACTTGAGCACTACAAGAAAATGTACTGAAATCACTTTAAAAAAAGGCAATTTAAAAAAATTAAGGGAGGGAATTACACAATAAAAAGTGAGTGTGTATGCTTTTAGTAAGCAATAAACTTTGCAAGAAAATTGAAAAGGACTAAACAAAAATGAGTTAGCACCAAGTAATGGTACATACATACATCTTGTTAGTAGTCAACCACAGTTAAATTTGAAAACTTTATTTTTGTGGAAAAAAGGTTGAAAGAGAGAGAGAGCATATAAGAAGATAGAGAAGGATGACACACGACTAGAGTTCTTCGAGTCGGTAATTTGTTTTCTATTAGAATCTAATCCACAGATAATATCTGTGAAAGCCTTTTTGGCTCTCTCCTATCCAAAAACCCAAAGGGGAAGTTTGAGCTGCCCATCTACTTTTTGCCCTAAGTTTGTAACTGGATAATCGAATTTCCAATTTCCATATGAGAACGGAGGAAAGCCATCAGCAAGCCATCTTCAATGCACTCGATCGAATCAGACAGTCCTAGGAAAAGAGCAACTTCTTCCTCCGACCTCAGTTCCCGTCAAGTCCATCCCGATTGGATTCTTTCTCGTCATTTCATTCCATCCAACCTTACCACACTTTTTACATTACTTTATTTTCCAGAGTTCGTATTGGCCTTTTAACAAGGAATTTCCTTTCCTTTTAGGCAAAAATTTCTGACTAAACTAATTTAAATCCAGAGTCTACTTCCTCAATTTGTAAAAACTTCCATTTTGCTACGGATGATGATATTATAATGGTATTTCCAAGCATTGCGCATTGTTGCAATCCTTTTCCAAACATGTATGGTTAACTATAACAAACAAACTTCATAGACATCTACATTTTCTTAATGACAAGTAATTAAATTCCTATCAAGGTATTTTCCCATCGGAAAAAAGAAATATCAATGATTTAAATCGTCCGAAAATAATAATTACTTTGATTTTCTAGCCCAATCTGATTTTCCGATAACTATGATGAGAGTCTCCTTTTACTATACGTATCTCGGTTTTCTATTTTAGAAATCCCGACTATGTATAAGTAAATCTAGAGTCATATGCATGTCTTCACTTGTACCTGTCCCTCGTGTAAGTGGTAGTAATTGGGAATTGGGAATAATAGGGAAGCCAGGATAAGGAAAGAAGTTATAGTATAATATAGGAAACTATTTAATATTCCTGTGAATTGACTGTCGATAAAATTCCTTGCTTATCTTAGTTATGTCTGCAGTTAAAAGTCGTTTCCACTATTCCGGACTTGATCTAAGCCGGTGCATGTATGAAAAGGCTTCTTTAGCTATCAGTTGTGAGAGACAGCGAGAGAGAAGATGCTACCCGGTCGGCAAAAGAGGAATGGAAAACTATTTGGAGTAGTAGAGAGGAAAGGCTTAGTTGGCCAGAAAAAGAAGGGAGCCTACCTGATTTGGAATTCCAAACAAGTCTTTAGAATTTTCCTTCCTGCTCTGTTCTTTCAGCTTATTCTGGTGAGTCTATCTTCCTTTTGATAGTATTCCTTCATTCACATGAGACATAGAGATAGACAAGAAAAGACCTTAAAAGTCAACCAATCCAGTGAAAGTCAAGTCAAGTTAGTTTTTTGAAGATGAGAAGAGTGTAGCCAAAAGAGGAGTAGTGTTATACACAAGATAGCTGTACTATGCATTACCATTGATTGTAGGGAGGTAGGCCACGCCGGACATTTACGAATTAAAGTTCCACTTTTTTTTCAATTGGAGACAAAAATTACGGTTTTGTCTTCAGCCACTGTATCCTGTTTTAAGTATACAGGCTGACTGGAGACAAAATCGAAAAGAAATGAAATTTTTATAATGAAACATTCGGACGAACCTACCTTCCCACACAATTCCATTGCAACGCAGTCCAGCTACTTTGATAACGACGGTGGATATAGTGGTGGAAATAAAAAGAAAGTACCGGGTAAAACGGAGTAGTCGGACGGAGGACACGGACAAAGAAAGGTACCTGAAGATTCTTCCGTCTTCTCGTGCTGTTTTTCTCCCTCTTTTCCTCTTTTCTATCCTTCAAATACTATCTTTCCCTCCATTTCATCATTGCCAACACAATTCTGTAATAGGTAGTGCTAGTAGGTAGCATTAGGGCCGAGGAGCTATCATTCAATTCTCATCCTCAGTTTCCCAGTCCTGTCTTTTCTCGTACCCTCTTCCACTTTACAGTTTTCACTTTCACTATCTGCTGGAAAACCATTGTGAAGATGGGAAGAAAAGGGTAAAAGAAGACTGTAGTTCCTTATGTGTTCTGGACAGAGGGTCTATACACACACACACACACACTAGGCTCTTCTACTCAAATGTACTTAGGAGGAAATCGAAACGATATGTAATGTAATGTTGAATGCAATGCACAGCATAATGTCAGATGAAATCGTTGATTTTTACGTCAACTTTCAATGCCTCCTTCCCCTCTAGCTGCTATTATCTCCAGAAAATGTTTCAGAACTAAGATACCTCAACTAAAAAGGCATGGATGCCCATTACTATAAGAATAATACATCTACATATAGGCATAATACTTTAATAGACTATAGCCATAGACATTTTCTTCAACTATAAAGACACTGTACTAGCAGTCCATGCTCATAAGGTGTAAGGAAATCAGTATGGAATTAGGAATCTTCCTTTTTTTGCTAGATTTAACGAAATTTTTCATGCCATGTTAAATCTTTGCTCTACTACGCCATATCAGCTTCTGTTACTTAACTTCCTACATCTACCAATATTTACACTGCCTCTTACTACTATCCTTCTCTCCTCCGAGTGGCAAAGTCACCACATTAACCAAAAAGGCTACTCGTAACAACATTCGTGATATTAGTCTGCACATCACAAGATTGCTCCCTTTATCCAGCAAACTTTACTTTCGACACGGACCTCTATTTACTATTTGTATAAATACACCTCTCTTTTCTCATATAATGCACTTGTAAGCCAAAATCCTCTAGAAATGTTCATATCATATCATTTGATGGTTTCCAATGGACCCATCAACCTCCCTTCAGCATTCCATTACCATTTTCATACATGAATCCAACGGACCAACCAACAAACCCCCTTTTATAAGGAATTTGTTTTCTCCACTCTCCTCCTATATAACAGTTTACGCCTTTTATAGCTACCAAATCATGTTCTGCATAGAAAAATCCATCAAAAATCCAATGGGGTCCAATGGTCACTTGAAATGGAAATGAAATCCGTGGACAGTCATTTCACTTTCACATCATTGCTATTCATTTTGTTGGATTCAAGACGGAATTCATTTTGTTGAAAAATTTCATTATTTTCGTACACAATGACAAAGAGAGGAGAAATTCCATTTTTTCAATTTACAATACTCGTCAACAACAAGTAATACATAATGTCAATGACATTTCAGCTTTTATCTTGTTATATAAGAAAGATACGATGACTATATAAAGCAGGTGTTACGGAACTACTTGATGGGTTACTGACATTTTTTATTTGGATTTTACATGATTACCTTCGAAGTATCGTCGCAATATTAAAGTCTGCGTTTTCTTCTCTGCTTTTACTTGTCTTACATAATCATACCTGAGGTTTGTTGTTTATCAACTTTCCTCCTTATGTAATTCTCTTTGATGGTTGATGATGAATCATAATAATTTGTCTATAGCAGTCCTGATTCTTTTGGTAGCGACGAACAAAGTCATTGCCTGAGAAAATCTATTGAGACAGTAAGTGCGTAGTTGTGAAAATAGAAGAGAATCAGGGTGTATAATAATAAAGATGTAGTGCATTGACTGTTTGTGCTTATTGGCTCTTTAGATCTACTAGAACTTATTATGTAGCATTAGGTAGGTATCTTTTCGGGCATTCTATATAGATATTCCTCAGTTATCCTTATGCTATGTATTATGGCAGTCTGGTCTGGTCCAGACTTTTATTTATTTCACAAGTTTTGACGTAGAAAGAGTATGTTCCAGATAGAAAATGTAGTTCTATTGCAACGTAGACATGCATTGGTAAAGCTTCTGAGCTGATTGTGAGAACATTGTAAATCAACTCCATTCAGGTCTGCTATCATATAGGAAGAGAATGGGATAGAAAGTCATCGCAAAAGAAAGTTCCGTGCTATGT